>SNQJ01S0060387.1:10251-29970 GCA_010110895.2 Picea sitchensis
ATGGATTAGATTCTTCCAACCTACATTGGAGCCACACTGAATGAGGAGACTTCTATTATCTTCAGAAGTCTATACCTTGTGTCGTGTTTGGATGAGAGGAAGAAGATCATGACTACTTTTTGGATGTGTTAAATGCTTTGAGGTTTTCTCTTGAAAGTTATGGTGATATGTGTCTATTTTTGTTTGAATTCCTAAGTGTGTAGGTTGGATTGAGTGATAATATATCTATGTAGGTCTTTCTTATCCCTGGTGGTTTCACATCCTATCATGTTGGTAGAATCTAGAGTTGTTTCCTACAGTTGGGTTGTGAATCACTCCTCAACAATTGATTTGGAGGACAATTCGTGACAAAAGCTAAATGCGTGTATTAGTTTCTATATGAATTTTGTTGGTATTTATGTAATGGAATGAGTAAATGGATGGAAATGTTGGTCGATTATGCATGTGGATTGTTTTGTGTGTTACTCAAGAATCTACTCATTTCCTTTCATTCATTGTCATTATCATTGTCCCAAGTAATACACAATATTTCTAAATTTAGGTTAATTATACAATGAGTCTATGTTTTACTTCTACAAGTTGGTCCCATAGAAACGACACGACAAAGTTAAACTTGTTAACGTGTGAGATTGGATAAAACTTGACATTTTTTAAAGACATTATTTTTACAAAGTAATGACTTGTCAAAAGTGTGATACTTTTAGAAACCCATATTTTGGAAAACCTTTATTTTTTCTTTACATGGGTGGGGAAAAGGTGTTTGGTTTTCATAAATTTTGTATTTTTGAAATCCATGACCTTTCCTTTCCATGGGTTGGGGAAAAAATGTTCAATTTTTAGAAACCTTGTATTTTTTTGAAGCAAGTGGGATTAGAGGTGTTCAAAGGTGAATTAAAACTAAGCAAACATGTTTTCTGTCTCTAATTGACCATGTTTCAGGCACTTTCCAAGAAATACATATGGTTGGTATAAGCTTCTGGTAAAATTCATATAACGGGGCATGCAATTCCATTTCCTGAATAGGTAGGTATTCTTCATTTACATATATTATCTCCTTAATGTATAGGAAAACACGACATGGGGAAGGTAGACCTTCCTTATGAGGGATGGGAATCACATTGTTAATTCATTGATATCACTCAATCACAAAAGAAATATTAATCTCTAATATTGAATCCATACTCGCTTCTATTTTTCTTCCCTTCCATTATTTCTCCCCCCGCCTTCCTTTATTCCATCAAATGTTGCCTCCCTTTCACTTTAAAAGATAGAAATAAAGCCAGGATTAGGATCATGATATCAATTGTAAATACATATTAAATAGTTGGTTGTTGGATCTAAATATGACTAATCAACATGTCTTTGATGGGTTATTCAAAAATGGATTAGCTCTTTGTTTTCCGTCTTAATCTAGAGCACAAACAAAAATAAGTGATGGGATGGTTTTTTTTGGATAGGAGAGGATTTTGGATGGTGGTATCTATATAATGAACATAATAGTAGGAATAATGGTTATCTTCAGAATCTACAAGCATGGGGTGAAAGAACAACACTGCTTATTGAATAAGGTAAGGAATCCCTACCTGGATAACTCAATAAATAAATAATGTAGAAAGTAGAACCTGTTATGTCTACTAACATCAGATCATGTTATGTGATTGCACACATAATGAAAAAACTACCTTTTTGGAGTTACATATGGCTAGAGCAAGATAGGAAGAACCCTGAGAATTACCCTTTATTGGATTAGGGTTGAGACCTTCCCTCACTAGATCTACTTGTTTACATGTCTTATAAGGATAACTACATCCATTGAGGAAAGATGGATTAAGGGGATAATTCAAAAAATAATACCGCTTCAACCTCGGGTGAGAAGGTATGTCCCACTTTTTGGGCTTTATGTCCCTAAAATGCCCATGATTGATTTACCAATAAAGTTACTTTACATATAGGGTAGACCACAAAGTGAGGATTTTATTTTATTTTATTTAAGTTAATCAATTAATTTTATTTATTTATTATTATTTTCTTTTATGTTCAAGGCATCGAACCTCTCTTATGAGCATTTATTAATTAGAGATGGAGAGAATTGAATAAATGCAACTAATATCTTGATAAACCTTATTCTTTCCTTTCTTTATTGGTAAGACCTTTAAGAACTAGTGAGATATGACCAACCCATTAATATTTATATAGTTATTTCTTTTATTCCGAGGTCATAGAAGTTATCATGGTCAAGTTGATGTTGGGTTATCTTTATATACTTAATATGACGTGTTATATAAGTAATTTTTAATACCTTGATTGATATGGATGTGTTCATTGAATACATGGACGGAAAGAAAGAAAGTGTGATCGATGCTTGTACACAAGCCCAATCATGATCTAAGCCTATGAATAAGGTGTTGGATTATCTCTCTATCATTATACATAATATGACATTGATTGAAGATGGATTTCTTGAAGAAAAAATTATGTGAGACTTTGTGAATCTTGGTAAGATACAATAAGTTAGTTGGTCTTCTTGTGATTACATAATTTTGTATTAAGTGGTTTTTTATATTATATGAGAATTTGTGAATCTTGGTAAGTTATAATAAATTGGTTTTCTTGTGATTATATAATTATGTATTAAGTGGTTTTTATATTATATGAGAATTTGTAAATCATGGTAAGTTTTAAGAGTGGATGATTGTTTTGTTATTCACATATATAAAGAATGTATATATTATAACAAATGTTGATATGTCATTAAGAGGTTAATGATGATATGTCATGGTAATTGTATATCTATGATATAGGTAAGATGATATATATGACTATGTGATGATAGAATATAGCTACTACAAGTTTGAAAGCACGAGAAGGATGATATTGTATTGGCACTGGAACTATGTGATGCACCTTGATCATCTTCAAGTAAAGATGAGCTTGAGTTTTTAGTGGGAATTGAAAAGAAGTATGGAGGCGTCCACTCTTCGTACTGTGATTTAGATTTCTTGAGGTATTAATTTTGTAGAGATTCAGGGAATTCCCCAAGATGGTATTATAATCATTTGTAAAGTGGAAGAAACTTCAATGAATCTACATCGATGAGATTCATGACATGAGATAGATTGGATTATGTGGCACTAAATTTTGGGTGTGTGAAGGACATCAAGTATGCATAACCTCACCCATGGAATCCATTTGAAGCAGACATACATTTATGCAAATAAGTATTGGGATAATATTTCATATTGTATCTTGTTTAATGAATATATGTGCTTCAATTATGAATTTGGAATCCATGTAGCCAAAATAAATGTTGCATAGAAATGGATATAACAAGTACCATTTCCTTTGGTAATTGACATAGATAAACGATGAAATGATAAGACCTTGGAAGCATTTGAAATTGTGTAAGATATATTGCACGTTTTATTGATCAATGAAGAAAAAAGAGGGAAGTTACCAAAGGAGATGTTACCATTACAAATGAAGATAAAAGTATGATGAGAAGACATAGCCTTGCTATTGGATCATTGTTGGGTTACAAAGAGGGCACTAAGGGTGGTGCAATTCCAAGGGGGAAGGGCATTAATTTCTTAGTTTTAACCTATAGGTTGTATTATAAGAAATCATGAATGTGTTGTAATGACATAGTGGAATTGTCGAATGTCAAGACATGTGGGATATGTTATACGATCCCTTTGTGTACATATGTAAAATGCATTATAAATATTCAAAGCATGGATCCCAAGGAAAATGAGCTAAGATTCAAATAATGAATGTCTCGAAGTCCATGTTGTGGGCTAGATTGTGGGGCATGTTTTAAAGGTACCACCATGTGGATATATCTCCATGGCGAACTTTAATGTTATGCGTAGAAGAAATGGATCATGAAATATAATATAAAATACTAAAATGGTTTTTGGGGAGCAACATGGGGCTATAAACCCTCAAGAGGAGAAGAAGGTGGTTAGAGTTGAGGGGGGGAGTTCCATGGAAATAAATTGATAAAATATTGTTGCCATGTGTCCCATTGTAATATTCCATTTTTCCCCATGTTAATTGAAATATTCCCCAAACTTTGACTTGAGGTGTCCCAGGCTAAGTATGGGATGTCCTTTTTCGAAGGAATGTGGTCTCTCATGAAAGTGAGTATAAATGATCCAAGAAATCAGTTATGGAAGCTTCTTCCTCATTCTCCCATTATTCCTTACCATTCAACCTTTGTTCTCCTAATTACAGTGGATCTCATATCATTCCATGGATTTCATTCATGTAACCTACATTAGAATCCCATGAACATGAGGTCGATGAGAGTTGGTTGCAAGGGCGGTTTTCTATTGATGCGAAGGGAAATGGGTTCCCTTTAAAAGAAAGAACCATGGTTGCAATATCCATAAATAATGGAGCAATATGTTAACTTGCAACCTCGAGATTTTGCTAGGAGCTAGTTGTATTTGAGACAATGGTCTAGTAGTCTAGGCTCCTAGAGGGAAATCTATGGATTAGATT
This sequence comes from Picea sitchensis, assembly GCA_010110895.2. Classification (NCBI taxonomy): domain Eukaryota; kingdom Viridiplantae; phylum Streptophyta; class Pinopsida; order Pinales; family Pinaceae; genus Picea; species Picea sitchensis. The sequence goes on from SNQJ01S0060387.1 coordinate 14,755, forward strand.
CTTCCTACCTTCATTGGAGCCACACCATATGTGGAAAATTTATTAAGGGATTGTTCTTAAGATAATAGAAGGCTAGACCTTGTGTTGTGTTTGGATGAGAGGAAGAAGTTTGTGACTAATTTTTGGATGTGTTAGATGCTTTGAGGTTTTCTCCTGAAAGTTATGGTGACATGTGTATATTTTTATTTTAAATCCTAAGTTTGTAGGTTCGATTAAGTGATAATAGATCTTTGTAGGCCTTTCTTATCCCTAGTGGTTTGATATTTTATCCCATGGGTAGAATCTAGAGTTGTTTCCTACATTTGGGTTGCGAATCACGCCTCAACAATTGATTTGGTGGACAATTCATGACTAAAGCTAAATGTGTGTATTATTTCTATATGAATTTTGTTGGTATATGTGTAATGGAATGAGTAAATGGATGGAAATGTTGGCCGATTATGCACGTGGATTGTTTTTTGTGTTACTCAAGAATCTATTCCTTTCTTTTCATTCATTCTCATTATCATTGTCCCATGTAATATACAATATTTCTAAAGTTAGGTTAATTATACAATGAGTCTAGGTAGGTATTCTTCATTTACATATATTAGCTCCTCAATGTATAGGAAAATGAGACTTGGTAAAGGTAGACCCTCCTTATGAGGGATGGGCATCACATGGTTAATTCATTGATATCACTCAATCACAAAAGAAAGATTAATTCCTAATATTGAATGTATATTTGCCTCTATTTTTCTTTCCATCCATTATTTCCTCCCCCTCTCTTCCTTTATTCCATCATATGTTGCCTCCCTTTCCCTTTCAAAAATAGAAATAAAGCCAGGATTAGGATCATGATATCAATAGTAAATACATAGAAAATATTTTCTTGTTGGATCTAAATATGACTAATCAACATGTCTTTGATGGGTTATTCAAAAAGGGATTATCTCTTTGTTTTTCGTCTTGATCTCGAGCAGAAACAAAATTTTTGGATACTGATATCTATATAATGAACATAGTAGTAGGAATAATGGTTATCTTCAGAATCTACAAGCATAAGGTGGAAGAAAAACACTGCTTATTAAATGAGGTGGGGAATCACTACTTGGATAACTCGATAAATAAATAAATTGAGGAAGTAAGACCTATTATGTCTAATAACTTCAAGTCATGTTATGTGATTGCACGGACAATGAAAAAACTACGTTTTGAATTTTCACAGGGCTGAAGCAAGATAGGAAGAACCCCGAGAGTTACCCTTTATTGGATTAGGGTTGAGCCCTTCCCTCACTAGATTTGCTTGATTACATGTCTTACAATGATAACTACATCCAATGATAAAAAAATGGAATAGGAAAACGATTAAAAAAAATACCACTTCAACTCTAGATGAAATGTTATGTCCCACTTTTTGGGCTTTGTTTTCCTAACATGCCCATAATTAATTTACCAATAAACTTACTTTTTATAAGGATAGACCACAAAATAAGAATTTTATTTTATTTTATTTAAATTGATTAAATAATTTTATTTATTTATTACTATTTCCTTTGATAAAAGGATTGAAACTTCTTTTCAACATTTATTACTTACTAAACTTACTAATGGAGAGAATTGAATAAATGCAACTAAGATCTTACTAAACCTTATTCTTTCTTTTTGGTAAGACCTTTAAGAACTAGTGAGATATTACCAACCTATTAATATTTATATAATTATTTCTTTTATTTTAAGGATATAGAAGTTATCATGTTCAAGTTGACGATGGGTTATATTTATATACTTATTATGACATGTTATATAAGTAATATTTAATACCTTAATTGATACAGACGTGTTCACTGAAGACATGGAGGGAAATAAATAAATCATGATTGATGCTTGTAGGCAAGCCCAAGCATGATCTAAGCCTATGAATAAGGTGTTGGATTACCTCTCTATGATTATACATAATAAGACATTGATTGAAGATGGATTTCTAGATGGAAAAATTATAAGAGAATTTGTGAATCTTGGTAAGTTACACTAAGTTGGTCTTCTTGTGATTATATAATTATGTATTAAGTGGTTTTTTGATATTATATGAGAAATTGTGAATCTTGGTAAATCACAATCTGTTGTTGGTATTCTTATTAGATAATTGTGTATTAAGTTTTTTTTTTAATATTATACAAGAGTTTATGAATGTTGGTAAATTGTAAGAGTGGATAATTGTTTTGTTATTCACATATATAAAGAATGTATAAACTATAACAAATTGTATATGTCATTAAGAGGTTAATGCTGATATGTCATGATAATTGTATGGTTATGATATAGGTAAAATGATAGATATGTTTATGTAAGGATATAATATAACTACTACAATGTAACACCCCATATTTTTCCCTTAGACAGTTAGAACTTTGATTTTACTCATTTTAGTAATTCATTATTTAGTAACTCTTTGTATTTAGTTAGACTTATATAGACATTTGAGATATGTATATTTGGATCTATTTATGCGCTACATAATACTATTTTATTGTTATATGTTCATAATGATGATAGTTATGATAATCGTTCAAACATGCAAATTTAAATGTGGAATTTTGGTACATGGGTACGAGTTCAAGTTATGTTGTAAATGTATAACAAATGCAAGACAAGATAAAAATAAACATACAATTCTTAATTGAACGTCAATACACATATGGATTCTTATATGCAATTGTGATGTATATGCATGTATATGAGTTATTGGTGAACTAACCTACAGGTTGATGAGCTATGCAATAGCCAAATGACTATAGTGTTGAGGTAACTTGGATGTCGTAGACATCAAGAAGATAGTGTATGCTATAAGTTGTACTTATTATTTAATTTATGATTCAAAATATTGCTATGATTTGTGGTAAGAGTGGTTTTGACAGGACACACAAATTTCCCATAGTGGTTGTTTGATGAAGTGACTCTAAGAACAATAATTGCATAGTATGGCTCGATATAAGGTGTTGACCCTGGTTCAATTAGGAAGGATGGAGGTATTTCTACCGAGTATTCTATTGACCCTAATTGTATCATAAGGGGTGGAGGTATTTCCCACTGTTTATCCTTCGAAACCAAGAGTCGTAGGAGGGTTGTGTGAAGCCATTCTATCTGGAGTTAGGTCAATATAATTGATTCTCCAACTTAGTCAAGTAGAGAAAATGATAGGACGTGGAAGATGTAAGTAGGGTAGAGAGGAAAGATGCTTCGATGTTAGTTGAGAATACTAATTGGGGATTAGATGATCCATAAATTTCTGTGAGATATTTCTCTACAAAAATCTACAATGAGGATATTTTACTGATGATTAATTGCATGTTAACACGAGCAAATAATTTCTAAGCATTGCATATGAACATGAGAAAAATTGTCATAATTATGTGCATGTGTAATTAAATCTCTACTTAATCAATCGAGAATGCAATCAAAACTCACACATATAATTTGACACCCATGTGATAACATAGTTCACCAATAATCCTCGCTACATCTCCGAATCTGCTTGGAATATGAATCACTTTATTATCCTTCCTATAGCAAGGGCTGAAATCTTCTCACAAAATGTGGCACATGCTCCATAAAGGGATGAAAACCCAAAACATCCTTCTCTTATACAAAGAGAACTTAAGGCTCTCACATAAGTGACATTTCCTCAGACATAAAAAGGACTAAATTCCTTTCTTCCAAGCTCTCTTTAGCTCTCTCTCCAAGATCCCCAAAAGGGGCCTCCATAAAGGGATGAAACCCAGAGCTTACATAAGGATTTTATATAGTTTCCTTAACTCCATAATTCAAGGAGACAAGAACCACAGATTTAGGATCTAATAACAACTCAAGGACAAAAAAGAGAGCATATCAACCAAACTACGAGTCCCTTAACTTCCCCTTGAGACCAGGAAACCACTTGTGATAAAATGACGAAGAATCCAAAACCAACTCATGAGACTCCCAACTTCCCCTTAAAACTAGGAAACTAATTTGTGAAGTGGATTCTCACACTTAATTTAATTTCCTTTTTACAAATTAAATGAAAAATACATGAGCTCATTATGCTCCAAAAAGTATTATTCATTTTTACAATTTAAATGAATCATTCATGATCATTAATAATTATTTGTCACCTATCATCAATCAACATTTTAATGATCTTCTCCATGGTGTGCAAAGTAATTATTCCATGTGTGGAGATCCTCCTGGATCATACCTTCGCACAAAAAATACTTGTTCCTCCAAAAGTATAGAGAGAAATTGTAACTTGAATGTCCAAAACTACCTTTACCATCTTCTAGGAAGAGTCTTACAATCCACGATGCACTTCCCCATTTCTCGATCTGCATAACAAATGTCTCTAAAAATCCACACCCTTCTTCTCCTTCACCTTTGTACTTCAGAATGAGGTTGTCGATGCCAACACTTGCATTGATGCAAATTTGTAGTTGATTCCCTGATCTACATAACAATTGTCTTTGAAAGGCCACACCCTTCTTCTCCTTCACCTTTGTACTTCAGATTGAGGATGTCAATGTCGACACTTGCATCAATGCAAATCTGTAGTTGACAATAAATAACCACAATTTTTCAAGATTCATAGCAGTGCCATACTTGCCAAGAGTTTATAAAACACTCATGGACAAGTTTACAATGATTTCCAAAACAAGCCTTAGAAAAAAATAATGCCTCTCACTCACTAGTGGCTACAAGACCCATTAAAATGTGGCCAACAAGGCTTAGGCATTAAAAAAAATGCCTTCACTCTCATCATCACTTAAGAATGGACAATCACAAACTCTTACATCAATTTCAAGGCAAAATTCTCATTATGGTAAATACCCCCAAATGTGCACTAGTGGTAAATTCTATGTTTTTTTTTTTTAAACCTCCCCACTTCAAACATGTGCAACACAATAAATAAGGAAAATGTAATAAAGGTGCATTAATGGTTAGACACCATGGTCTCGAACCACTACAACACAATATGCACCATGGGAATGTCCATCTCCCTTGTTTTTCATGATCCAACTTTAGGCATAGACAAAAATTCCCTGCAAATTTCAGATCTTGCAGCCCTGTTGCAACATCAAACCACCAACATCTACAAGTACATTTTCATCCTCTTACAATTCTCAAAAAGAGGAAAAAACACAATTAAATGAGACTTACATTGTTTTTTGCACAAAAGCGCTCAATCTATGTCTCATAATTTAGCATACACAACACTAGCATGTCTGTCTCATCATTATGCATTTTTTAACTGTAAACATGGCTATATTATGAAGAGTGAAACTATGCCTCGTAAAGCATGCCAAGCAATCATGGGCTCGACCATAGCTCTCAAATTTCACTGCTCATATCACTGAATATATACACCATTGGATCCAGCTCGGAAAATCATGAAATTTGACTATAAACTCGACCATACTCCGCAACATGCCTCCTGGGCTTCTCCCTGCTCCAACACCTCAGTCTGCGTGCACATAGGTTGTACAACCTGCATAGCTTGCTTGTCCTTTCTTGGACCAAGTTCAGGATGTGGCCTCCAACATTTCGCGATCCAATGTCCCCTCATATTGTAGTGAGTGCAATAGTTGTGTGACTTCATTCTCATCTCGCCTTCACTGTATGGAGTTTTTCTCTTCCAACATGTTGCAACACTTTTGTTGTCCCAACATTTTCGAGGAGACTTTGATTTCCTCCATAACCTCTTGCTAGATCTATCACTTTCAAAAAGTGATGTGCCATTACTTTTCTTAGATGGTGTTGGTGATGATTCAAGATTTTTTCTTGAAGAATTACCTGCTTTTGCTGCTTTTGAGCATTCTCCTTCAACATACCCCAATCCTGCAAACTGGGGCCTTCCTACAACCTCTAGTGGTTGAATTTTTCCTTGGCCATTAATACCAATACCTCCTCATTTATACCCCATCTTTCTCAACAACTTCAAGCCAATGCCCTTGTTGTTATTTTCAAAAACTCGAAAAGAAACATCATCATTAATAAGGGAAGGATTTGAACATGGAGAGTTTTTTTACCTCCATTCCTGTGTGTGACACTTGGTCATCTTCCTGAATTTTGACCAACTGCTCATTCTGTCCTGGTTTGCATGAGGATAAAGTTTCTAGGAAACCACCTTGGTTATGTAGTTCCTGGAGAGAATCCTCTATTATCTGACAATACGTGCAACCATCAACACTTTCATGACAAGAGGCATAACTAATATACCTATCATGGCCACAAGTTGGCCTGATCTTGGAGGGACTTTCTGCCTCCTTTGTAGTGGAACATTCTCCAACTTGTTCCTCCATAGTATTCTCTAACATGAGTCTCAATTTCTTCTTCTCATCCACCACAACTTGTAGAATCCTTTTAAGATCTGCATTCTCCACTTGAATGCATTGGTTGTTTTCTTCCAACTCTTGAAGTCTCGCTCGCTTCAATCCTTTGCCCACAGTTGTCTTCTGCAAATGACTTCAAATCTGCACTTCCAAATTGTAAATGGAGAAAATAGGAGAATCTAACATAAATATGTTAATCAACCCTTCAAATAGCCACCCTGAATGGCTTGAATCACACTCAAATGAAATTGTCATGTAGACCCCCTTATTCAATTTCAGGGTGGTCCAAGGAAACAACAAGATGGTTTTGAGTCCTTGGAATGATTCACAGTTATACGTTCCCCCTTCTTAAGGGATTACATGCAACATACATGGATTACAAACATTGCAGTCATTACAAATATTTCCTTACACCAATAATGGTCTTTCAATGCTACCAAAGAAGCTTTAGGCAAACAAATATGATGCCTCTCACTATCAAAACCTCTCAAGATAAATGCCCCTTGTTACCAAATGCAACATTTTTAAGAAAAAACCATATTGAAATGATTATATGGCAAAGAGTTTAACAATATTCCAACTTGTGCTTGGATGAATTCCTAATCCATGACTCCGTTCTACAATAAAATATACAGACTTACATTGTGTGTAAAGAACCGAGCAATGTGCACCGTAACTGCAATTTTTTTCATAACTTTTTGTTACAAGGGATGAAACCAATTCCGTCGAGGACCCATTTGAGATTTCTAAGATATATTTCTTTTAATATAAATACTTGCTCTCTTTTAACTCGTGGAGTGAGAAAATGCGTCCTGAAACACAAGGGGAACATAATTGTATTATCTGCAGAACTATGTGACTTCAAACAACGATATCTCATAAACTAGGCAACAAAATCAAATTCCGCAAAATATCCATTTGATATAACATAAAATCCTTCAAAATGAGCTACCATACACACTCTGAAACACTTTGTAGAGGCCGAAACATATGTTTTAAGTTTACAGTTTGTACAACAACAAATTAATTATTTTTGGGGCGATTTGCTTCAGTGTGAGTTTACAGTTTAAGATGTTAATAAAAAAAACAAAATATACCCATTTGTGTAACCACCCAGACATTCTATTTGAAACCTCTATCTCATAAAACAAAAGATTCTACTGAGAGAACACTCTCTTTTTCATTTTCAGTGTCCGTTTTCCCATTTTTGGGCAAATTGTATCAACAACATTTTATCTTTAAACATTGATTTGTTCAATCAATAATGAGAGGGATTTTATCCGCCTCTAAAAGAACTTTCCAACACCATATCATTTGCTCAAACCCATTGTGTATGATGTCAACAATATGGATATTAGTGTCTGCATATCCCGTGACTGTACAAAATCTGGTTCTTACGAGATGGCTATCTTATAAATATATATGGATATTGAGAAAACAAAAATACTCTTTGGTGCATGTTGGAATCTAGCTTCCAACACAACTAAAATTGTTAAAAACAGATAAATATTTAAAGATAAATCTAAAATTTACCAATAGGTACTCCAAAATCGATGAATTCCCCCTTGAATGTTGCTTTCTTCTTGGATTGCAACCAAGAAACCTGTACGGTCCCTGATCTTACTGCCCATGATTATTAACAATCTGCAAAACTAGTCAGACCCGCTCTGATACCTCTTGATCCGAGATTTTCAGTGAGAACCTTGTCTACAAAAATCTACGATGAGGATCTTTTACTCACGATTAATTGCATGTGAACACAATAAAATAATTTCTAAGAATTGCATATGAACATGAGAAAAATTGTCATAATTATGTGCATATGTGTAATTAAATCTCTACTTAATCAAGCGAGAATGCAATCAACACTCACACATATAATTTGACACCCATGTGATAACAGAGTTCACCGAACATCCTGGCTACGTCTTCGAATTCGCTTGGAATACAAATAGCTTTATTGTCCTACCTATAGCAAGGGATGAAACCTTCTCACAAAATGTGGCACATGCTCCATAAAGGGTTGAAAATCCAGACCACCCTTCTCTTATACAAAGAGAACTTAAGACTCTCACATAAGTGACATTTCGTCATGCACCAAAAGGACTAAATTCCTTTCTTCAAAGCTCTCTTGAGCTCTCTCTCCAGGCTCCCCAAAAGGGGCCTCCATAAAGGGATGAAACCTAGAGCTTACATAAGGAGTTAATATAGTTTTCTTAACTCCATAATTCAAGGAGACAATATCCACAAATTTAGGATCTAATAACAACTCAAGGACAAAAATGAGAAAGCATCTCAACCAATCTATGAGACCCTTAACTTCCCCTTGAGACTAGGAAACCACTTGTGATAAAATGAGGAAGAATCCCAAACCAACTCATGAGACTCCCAACTTCCCCTTAAAACTAGGAAACTAATTTGTGAAGTGGATTCTCAAACTTAATTTAATTTCATTTTTACAAATTAAATGAAAAATACATGAGCACATTATGCTCCAAAAATTATTGATCATTTTTACAATTTAAATTAATTATTCATGAGCATTCATAATTCTTTGTCACCTATCATCAATCAACATTTTAATGATCTTCTCCATGGTGCGCAAAGTAATTATTCCATGTGTGGAGATCGTTCTGGATCATTATATGTGCCAATGTTGTTTACTCACTTGGTTCCTACCACGTTTAAAACCTTTTATTGATTCCCTTTTGATATTTTAAGTGTGATAATCAATTATTGATGAATTATTGTAATTTTGTTCGTTAAGATTATTAAATGATGCATTTACTTGATATGTTTTCCTGCATGTCTTGGTGTGATCATACAAGAACTATGCATTAGAGGTAGTGGTTGTTTATCGTTATTACATGTGTAAGCTATGTGTCCGCTAGCTACACACACATACCCTGCACATGTACACTAGTACAATTGATTGATGTATTAAATATTAAGCTAGGTTATTAACTATTTAATTGAATGGTTTAATGACTATGTAAATTATATTTCATACAAAATATCTAGTAGCATTAAATACCTTCTTTGACTTTGATTGATGGTTGGCATGATGAATTAAATGAGTATGGTGGGTTTTCATGTATATTTTGGGGAAAACTGTCAAGTTGCATTTATAAGGTAGCATGAGAAGAAAGACTTTGCATTTTATTTATTGTTATTTTATGTAAGTCATTTATATTTTAGTTTTATTTTAACTTTCCCAAAAATCTAGATGAGGGAGGTTGATGTCTAATACTGAAGGTGGTGGATGAGACTTGGGGAGGGGGGTATGGCAACTTGATAAATAAGAAGAGGAAGTGGTGATGAAGGGGGGGAACATGTTGAGAGGTTGGATTATTCTTGGAAGAATTATTTCTTGTGAGAATCTTGGCTAGAGCATATGTGCATTGTTGTTCTTGGAGTCACGGGCATGGAGGGCCAAGAGACTGAAATGTTTCTTGGAGCTAGGAAGCCAACTAGGATCCTAGTTGGTTTGGAGGATAATTATGTCATTTTACTCTGAAAAAGTGGGAAAATAATTCTTGGAAGCATCTTCTTACTACTTGGAGAACTACATTGCAATTGATCAACTTCAACAAACCATGGAGCATGTATTTTGTTACTATGTATTTGTTATGTTTCTTTTATTCCATTTAAAGAGTAAAAATTTGTTACATCAAATATTTTAATGCATGTGTGAATAAGTTATCAAATATTATTTCATAGCATCCCATGGAGAGGTGCTACATACAAGCTTGAAACCATGAGAAGGATGATATTGCATTGGTATCGAAATCGTGTGATGCACCTCGATCATCTTCAAGTAATGATGGGCTTGAGTTTTTAGTGGGAATTGAAGAGAACTCTGGAGGCCTCCACTCTTCATACCATGATTTGGATTTCTTGAGGGACTAATTTTGTAGAGATTTAGGGATTTCCCTAAGATGGTATTCTGATCGACTGTAAAGTGGAAGAAACTTGAATGAATTTGCATCAATTAGATTCATGAAATGAGATAGATTAGATTATGTGGCACCAAATTTTGGGTGTGTGAAGGACATAAAGTATTCATAACCTCACCCATGGAAGCCATTTGAAGCAGACACATATTTATGCAAATAAGTATTGGGATAATATTGCATATCGTATCTTGTATAATGAATATATGTGCTTCAATTAAGAATTTGGAATCCATGTAGCCAAAATAAATCTTGCATAGAAATGGATATAACAAGTAATCTTTCCTTTGGTAGTTGACATAGATAAATGATGAAATGATAAGACCTTGGAAGCATTTGGAATTGTGTAAGATATATTGCACATTCTATTGATCAATGAAGAAAAAAGACGCAAGTTACCAATGGAGATGTTACCATTGCAAATGAAGATAAAATTATGATTAGAAGACATGGCCTTGCTATTGGATCATTATTGGGCTACAAAGAGTGCACTAAGGCTGGTACAATTCCAAGGGGGAAGGGAATCGATTCCCTAGTTTTAATCTATAGGTTGTATTATAGAAAATCATGAATGTGTTGTAATGACATAGTAGAATTGTCGAATGTTAATACATGTGGGATGTGTTATATGGCCCCTTGGTGTAAATATGTAAAATGCATTATAAATATTCAAAGTATGGATCCCAAGGAAAAGGATCTAAGATTCAAATAATGAATGTCTTGGAGTCCAAGTTGTAGGCTAGATTGTGAAGCATGTTTTAAAGCTACCACCATGTGGATATATCTTCATGGTGAACTTTAATGTTACGCGTACAAGAAAAGGGATCATGAAATATAATATAAACCACAAAAAAATGTTTTTTAGGAGCAATATGGGGCTATAAACCCACAAGAATATAAGAATGCGGTTGGAGTTAATGGGGGAATATGGGGCTATAAACCCACAAGAATATAAGAATGCGGTTGGAGCACTAGAGGAGTTCCATGAAAATAAATTGCTAACATGTTGTTGCCATGTGTCCCATTGTAATATTTTCATTTTTGCCATGTTAATTGAAATATTCCCAAACTTTGACTTGAGGTGTCCCAAGCTAAGTATGGGATGTCCTTTTTTGAAGGAATGTGATCTCTCATGAAAGTGAGTATAAATGATCCAAGAATTTGGATATGGAAGCTCCTTCCTCATTCTTCCATTATTCCTTACCATTCAACCTTTCTTCTCTTGATTATGGTGTAGCTCGTATCGTTCCATGGATTTCATTCATGTAACCTACATTAGAATCCCATGAGCATGATGTTGATGAGAGTCAGTGGCAAGGGGGGTTTTCTATTGATGTGAAGAGAAATGGGTTCTCTTTAAAAGGAAAAACCATGGTTGCATTATCCATAAATAGTGGTGCAATATGTTAACCTACAACCCCGTTATTGTGGTAGGAACTACGTGTATTTGAGACAATGGTCTAGTAGTCCAGGCTCCTAGAGGGAAATCAATGGATTAGATTCTTCCTATCTACATTGGAGCCACACTGAACGAGGAACATTTATTAAGGGACTATTTTGAATATAATATAAGTTTGGACCTTGTGTTGTGTTTGGATGAGAGGAAGAAGACCATGACTAATTTTTGGATGTGTTAGATGCTTTGAGGTTTTCTCTTGAAAGTTATGGTGATAGGTGTCTATTTGTTTTTGAATTCCTAAGTGTGTAGGTTGGATTGTGTGATAATATATATATGTAGGTCTTTATTATCCTTGGTGGTTTCATATCCTATCCTATGGGTAGAATCTAGAGTTGTTTCCTACATTTGGGTTGTGAATCACTCCTCAACAATTGATTTGGTGGACGATTCATGACTAAAGCTAAATGTGTGTATTAATTTCTATATGAATTTTGTTGTTATTTGTGTAATGGAATGAGTAAATGGATGGAAATGTTGGTTGATTATGCATGTGGATTATTTTGTGTGTTACTCAAGAATCTACTCCCTTCCTTTCATTCATTATCATTATCATTGTCCCATGTAATACAAAATATTTCTAAAGTTAGGTTAATTATATAATGAGTCTATGTTTTTACTTCTCCAAATTGGTCCCATAAAAATGGCACAACACAATTTAATTTGTTAAGGTGTGAGATTGGATAAAACCTGATTTTTGACAACCATGATTTTTACAAAGTAATGACTTGTCAAAAGTGTGTTATTTTAGAAACCCATATTTTGGAAAACCTTTCTTTTTTCTTTACATGGGGTGGGGAAAAGTTGTTTAGTTTTCATAAATTTTGTATTTTTGAAATCCATGAACTTTCCTTTCCATGGGGTGGGGAAAATGTGTTCATTTTTTAGAAGCCTTGTATTTTTTGAAGCAAATGGGATTAGAGGTTTTCAAAGGTGAATTAAACTAAGCAAACACATTTTCTTTCTCCTAGTGACCATGTATCCCACCTCCCAGGAAATACATATGGTTAGTTTAAGCTTCTAGAAAAATTCAGATAATGGGGCATGGAATGCCCTCTCTTGAATAGGTAGGTATTCTTCATTTACATATATTAGCTCCTCCATGTATATGAAAATGTGACCTGGGAAGGTAGACTCTCTTTGCGAGGGATGGGCATCACATGGTTAATTCATGGATATCACTCAATCACAAAAGAAAGATTAATCTCTAATATTGAATCCATACTTGCCTCTATTTTTCTTTCCATCCATTATTTCCTCCCTCTCCCTCTTCCTTTATTCCATCATATGTTGCCTCCCTTTCCCTTTCAAAAGTAGAAATAAATCCAGGATTAGGATCATGATATCAATAATAAATGCATAGAAAATGTTTGGTTGTTGGATCTAAATATGACTAATCAACATGTCTTTGATGGATTATTCAAAAAGGGATTAGTTTTTTGTTTTTTGTCTTGTTCATGGCTAGATGGGTTTTGGATAGGAGAGGATTTTGGATACTGATATCTATATAATAAACATAGTAGTAGGAACAATTATTATCTTCAAAATCTACAAGCATGGGGTGAAATAACAACACTACTTATTAAACGTGGAGGGGAATCCCTACCTCGATAACTCAATAAATAAATAAATATAGGAAGTAGGACCTGTTATGTATAAGAACTTGGGGCCATGTAATGTGATTTGAAAAAAATACCATTTTGGAGTTTCATAGGGATGAAGCAAGATATGAAGAATCGAGAGAGTTACCCTTTATTGGATTAGGGTCAAGCCCTTCCCTCACTATATTTGCTTGCTTACATTTCTGACAAGGATAACTACATCCAATGAGGAAAGATGGAATAGGGGGACAATTAAAAAAAAATACCTCTTCAACCCAGGGTGAGAGTGTATGTCCCACTTTTTGGGCTTTGTGTCCCTAGAATGCCCATGACTGATTTACCAATGAACTTACTTTACATGCAGGGTAGACCACAAAGTGATTTTTATTTTTATTTTTTATAATTAATTAATTTTATTTATTTATTTTTATTTTCTTTGATGTTGAAGGCATCTAACCTTCTGTGGAGAGAATCAAACAAATGCAATTAAGATCTTACTAAACCTTATTCTTTTCTTTCTTTCTTTCTTGGTAAGAGCTTTAAGAACTAGTGAGATATGAGCACCACATTAATATTCCTATAGTTATTTCTTTTATTATAAGGTCATAGAAGTTATTATGTTCAAGTTGATGATGGGTTATCTTTATATACTTAATATGACATGTTACATATGCAATATTTAATTCCTTAATTGATATGGATGTGTTCACTGAAGACATGGAGGGAAAGAATGAAAGCATGATTGATGCTTGTAGGCAAGCCCAATCTTGATCTAAGCCTATGAATAAGGTGTTGGATTATCTCTCTGTCATTATACTTAATATGACTTTGATTGAAGATGGATTTCTTGAAGAAAAAATTATCTCCATAGTTATTGAAATAATATGAGTCATGTCATTTCACTATCCTTACTATCATATGAGTCATTATCCTTCCTATCATTATCTCTCTATCATTATACATAATATGAAATTGATTGATATAGATGGATTTTTCGAAGAAAAAATTCTCTATAGTTATTGAAATGATCCATTTCATTTCATTATACATAATATGACATTGATTGATATAACTGGATTTCCTAAAGAAAAATTATCTCTATAGTTATTGAAATGATACAAGTCATTTCATTTCATTATCCTTCCTTTATAGATATAGTAAAACAAATATTAGTCCTCTGGGGGTTATTATCCATAATCAGGGCCGACAGTTTACCCTGTTTACCATCCATGCATCATGGGGAAGTACTTGGAGTGTTTTTCATGAGGATTTTCTTGCAAAAAAAGATATAGTAAAGAAATACTTCTATTGGAAATACAATCCCAACTTTGGTCCTTAGATATGAAAGAGATATCTTAATCACACATTATATATGATATTCCCATACATTGTATGCTAGAGAATTAGGAAATTAAATAGACCAAGGAGCTATAGATTTCAAGAAGAGGTGATGTCTTAAGACACCATTACAACATTTAAGCGGAAGTGAGCATAGCTCAATAAACAATAGGAAACACAAGGAACAAAAAAAAAATCATAATAGATTGATCCATAAGGCCATCTATATATTGCAACAAAGTGTAACTAACTCCCTTGAAACAAGGAATACATTTTCCAATTTGATTGGTCGATTCATATAACAAACTCCTTGAATTTTGTTTGGACTTGCGCACTAGACAAATTCCATGGTTGAACCAACTAAATAGTTGAATGTTCAATCAACTCTCTTAGTTGACTAGTAACTATCAACTATCTGTCTTTGAAATAATTAGATGTGTGATGAACCTACTTAGACTACTCTTCCAACACTTCCGCATGAGCACAATGCTCTGGATATTCAAGAGGTTAAATTATCTTCAGTA
>SNQJ01S0060387.1:30116-42476 GCA_010110895.2 Picea sitchensis
ACCCTGTTTACCATCCATGCATCATGGGGAAGTACTTGGAGTGTTTTTCATGAGGATTTTCTTGCAAAAAAAGATATAGTAAAGAAATACTTCTATTGGAAATACAATCCCAACTTTGGTCCTTAGATATGAAAGAGATATCTCAATCACACATTATATATGATATTCCCATACATTGTATGCTAGAGAATTAGGAAATTAAATAGACCAAGGAGCTATAGATTTCAAGAAGAGGTGATGTCTTAAGACACCATTACAACATTTAAGCAGAAGTGAGCATAGCTCAATAAACAATAGGAAACACAAGGAACAAAAAAAAATCATAATAGATTGATCCATAAGGCCATCTATATATTGCAACAAAGTGTAACTAACTCCCTTGAAACAAGGAATACATTTCCAATTTGATTGGTCGAGTCATATAACAAACTCCTTGAATTTTGTTTGGACTTGCGCACTAGCCAAATTCCATGGTTGACCCAGCTAAATAGTTGAATGTTCAGTCAACTCTCTTAGTTGACCGGTAACTATCAATTATCTGTCTTTGAAATAATTAGATGTGTGATGAACCTACTTAGACTACTCTTCCAACACTTTCGCATGAGCACAATGCTCTGGATATTCAAGAGGTTAAATTATCTTCAGTATACACCCCCCCATAATTGTAGCTTCCAAATTCGAATCATAGCCCAAAGTTTCACAAACTTAGCTTTTGTTAGAGGATTCTTAAAGATATTGATAACTTGATCATTTGTCCTACAATAGATAAAAGACAAAAAAACATCTTGTAACAACTGTCTCAAGTAATGAGAATGAAGGTCCACATGCTTCATCTTACTGTGAGCAACTATATACTTAGCCATATGTATGGCACTTTGATTATCACAATATAATATAGTTGTCTCATTGAATGGAAATCCAAGCTCACTTAAAATAGTATAGATCCACAATTCCTTTGTGCCAACATTAATTGCACCATGATATTTTGATTCCGTGGTCAAAATATAGGTCGCCTTCTTCTTTTTACTAGACCAGGCTATGGGTATAAAGACAATATGAAACACATAGCCTAATTTAGACTTCCCATTATCTCAATCTCTAGCTCAATATAAGTTGATGTAGCCAACTACATGGTCCTTAGTACCGCAGTAATTTATACCAAACTGATAAGTGATCTTGATAGAGCAAGAAATTTGTTTTGTAGCCTTCAAGTGACTCTCTTATAGATCTCACATGAAATGAGAGACCACGGTAAAAGAAAAGGAAATGTTAGGTGAACTATGAGCTAGATAAATAAGGCTACCAACAAGTTTCCTATAGAGAGTAACATTAATTTTCATAGAATCAAACTCCTTAGTTAGCTTTACTCCCAAATGATAAGGTGCAACACACAATTTACAATCTTTCATTTTGAATCTTAATAATATATTTAATACATATTTAGGTTGAGAAATAAATATATCGTTATCCATTTGTAAAACTTGGATGCCTAGAAGAAAATGCAATAAACCAAGGTTGGTTATCTCAAATGTATCTGGTAATTATTTCTTCAAACCAAAATAAAATCAACATTGCGCCCAATAATGACTAGATCATCAACATACAATACAACAATTAAAGTTTCACCATTTGCATGAAAAACATAGATATTATGGTCAAACTCACAATGTTTGAAACCAAGATCGAGGAAAAAAAAATATATCTTCTCAAACCATGCCCTCGAGGCCTGTTTCAAATCAAATAATGATTTCTATAATCAATAAACAAGTGAAGTCTTTTTCAAAGCCTTACGTTTGCTTGATATAAATCTCCTTTGTGAGATCACCATGTAGGAAAGCAGTTTGGACATCCATATGATGTACCTTCCATCCAAAATGAGCAGAAAGGGAAAGAATTAGTCAAATAAAATTCATCTTTGCAATAGGGACAAATGTTTCAATGTAGTCAAAGCCTTCTTGTTGAGAAAAACCCTTTGATACCAAACAAGCCTTATGCCTTTCAAAAACACCTTTGGATGCGAATTTGGTCTTGTAGAAACATCGACACTTCACAACATTGTTTCCTTTCAATCAAGGAACTAAGTCCTATGTTTGAATATTCATCAAGGAATGATAAGCATTAGTGATAAAATTATCCCATTTAGGTTCGACCATGTGCATATGCATGTTTATCACAATCTTATGCCTCTAGCACACATGCCACTAGAGAAACACTCGACATTATTTATGAATTCTTATTTTCCTCGAATCATTTACATCACTTGTATTAGTACCAATAGCTTGAATAATGTTTGTCACCCATTTGGGAAGACAAATCTCTGTTGTTGGATATCCTACACCAAAGTATTCAATAGTGGACTAAATAGGGGTCCCAAATCGTGTGGTCAACTCTTCTATGGATGATTGGCTGCAAGTCGATTCTAGTAAAAGAGTCGACTATCCAATGACTGTTTTGTGAAGGAGTCAATTAATATAGAAATCTAAAATTTTTCCCATGGATCATTTCGTAGCAAGCCAAAAGAGGAATTCAACAGAGTAGTACCTAAGGCCTTCTCATTAAATATGACATCTCTCTTGCAAGAAATTTTTTTTTTGACTAGATCAAAAATCTATATGCCTTCCACTCTTAAGAGTGTCCCATCGTTATATAATCATGAATTTTTGTATCTGGTTTCTTTCTCTGATCATGTGGGATGTGAACATGCACTATGTATCCAAATGTTTTTAGGTGTTCGATTGAGGGATTTCTCCCACTATATTTCTTAAGAGGATTCATCTCCCATATTTCTTTGGTCAAAATCAGATTCATCGACCATGTACCAAAACTTGTACCATACCATGTACATCAACCATGTACCAGAACCTGTACCATATCATGTACATCAATCATATACCAAAGCCTTGTACCATGTACCAAAGCATCAACTATGTAACAAGAGATGTGCCTATAAAAACCATACCATCACTCAACCAAGTAGCCAAGATGTACCTCAAACCTCAAGCATGTGCCAATATCCATAAACCATGTGCCTCAAGCATGCGCCAATATCCATAAACCATGTGCCTCAAGCATGTGCCAATATCCATAAACCATGTACCATAAGATATCATCAATGATGTGCCTCAACTAAGTACCATAAGACATGCCTCAAACATGTGATAACATCACCATGACATATATCAAACTAGATACCAAGATAACCAAGATATACTTCTAACAATGTATCATATCATCACAAAGGTGTACCATATCATGTACCATCATCATCAAGACATGCCTAAAGAATGTACCATACACATAACCATCAATAACACATGTAAATCATACCTATGATCCTGTAGCAGATCTGATACAAAAAATTACAGACCTGTATCTCTTCCTCAACTTCAACAACAAGAGAATAACATCTTCATCAAACTTTACTTTAGTCTCGCGGGACTAGTTTTGGATTAGTCACAAACCCTAACTTTAAACAAGCATAAATATGTACCTGTAATGAATTAGGGTCTGAAATTTTAACCACAGATACTATGAGATATTTTTTCCATCTCATCAAAATTTCAAGGTCTGAAACTTCTCAGAACAAAAGTTATAGCGAAAATGGCAGACATTGCTGAATTCTAGCCTATTCTGGAGAGCGAACTTGTACAATATGCCATGCACTCAATATTTGATATATGATTTTGAAACTTACAAAAAATATACTACAGAATTTTATAGTTCCATGGAAATTTGTCTCATAGAATTTGGATCCTCTATGAAGAAGTTATGACTGTTTTACCTAGAACACCTCGTTTGAGATTAGTTTTAGGACTAGTCAAAACTCTATTTTCCACATAGTTTTGCCAAAAGTACAACGACCCAGAAGTTGAAATTTTTACCACAATTACCTTGATATGTCTTCTCAATAGTCTCCAAGTTTCACTAACACAATCATTCTAGAAAAAAAGTTATATCTAAAATGTTAATATGACCTTTAAATAACATACCTTAGAACACATCATCAGAAGACTTCATCCTTCCTTGGAATTTTTCCCTTATTCATTTCATATTCCCTTTGAAATTCACCTCAGATCTCCTTGGTTACCTCAGATAAAAATCACTTGAGTTAATGTAACAATTGAACTCCTAGGTGCCTTATTTATACTAGATATGGCACCCTCTTTTTAGGGTCGTCTTGACCCAAATAAAATTCAATTCAATTTTTAATGATTATTCCATTGAGGCCGACTTTACCAACAACATCCTTAATATTTATTGCAATGGGGCCGACTTGTAACTTCTTGTTTGCAACACATTTTATTATTTTAATTAATTTGGGGCCAACTTGTAACTTCTTGTTTGCAACACATTTTCTTCTTTTAATTAATTTGGGGCCGACTTGTCACAACTGTTTAGGGCTTCTTAACCATACTTCGGGGTTTCCATATTCAAGAGGGCATATCTCCTCAACTGTGAGGAACCACGTGATGTACCACCTACCATTGGAAACTATAAGATGAGGAATATCCATCTATGAGTGTGTTACTTTCATTTACACTATCCTTCATATCATTATTCCACAAACAACTTTAGGTTTCATAACCACACCTCTGGGATTCTTGTAGAATTCTTCAAATGCACCCATCACATCTGTTGACATCAATGACAACCACTTCTATTGACATCAATGACAACCATATATCCAACAACATCAATGACAACCAACTATCCAACAAGTCTGATTCTTCCTTTCAGGAATGCCATTTTATTGAGGTGTGTAAGATATTGATCTTGACCAAGAGATACCATATTGTAATAAGTGACTTTCAAAATCCTTATTGACATACTCTCCTCCATTATCTAATCTCAAACATTTCATAGGTTGACCACATTACTTTAAACCAGTGCCTTAAATTCCTTGAATTTTTCAAATACATGATCCTTGATCTTCAACAAATATACCCAAGTATACATGGAAAAATAAGCAATGAAGTTCAAAACATACCATGCACCTATTATTGATGGTTTGTTTAGGGAACATAAGTCATTAAAGACAAGTTCTAACTAAGTATTTTCTCTCCAAACCTTTCTTGTTTCAAGTGAAACTTGGTGATGCTTTCCTAGCACACACCCTTTAGATACAACATCAAGGGGTACAACCCTAGGTAGTCCAACAACCATGTCACATTTCTCCATCAACGTCATCATTTAGAAATTTATAAGTCTTTCATGCCAATATTTTCTCCAATTGTAAGTCTTTGTTATGAGTGTAGTAAGTACTAGGTACCAGATCTTTTCTAGGAAAATCATAGAACTTATAAAATTTATCATTAGGCTCAAGAATTCCCTTAGGGTAAACAATGGATTTCTTATGCATATATTTCGCAACTAACCAATCTTGCCAAAATTCTAAATTCTACATCATTTTGACATTCAATTTTACCATAACTAGCAACAATAAGACCATCATCATTAACAAAAAATATTTATTTTTTGTATCCTTACTTGACGAGGAAAAGAGAGAAGCATCTTTAGCCAAATGATGGGTAAAACCATAGTTGACTATCCACTCACTTTTAGAAGTGTGAGCATGAAGCCTTGAGAATAACTAACATAGAATGCATAATTATCTACCTTAGTTTTTGAAGTTCAATGTTGTAGGGTGGTTGATCATCCAATCCATATGTCTCCTTCAAGCTTCTTGAATTTCACTACTAGGTATTTTGTCTTCTGCCAACAAGCCTTCTCCATATGTCCTAATTTCCTGCATTAACACTGGGTCTTCTTATTCGTATATTTCTTAGTTGATGCTTGATCATTATTCTTCTTCTTAATAGTCTGGTTGACACAATACCATTATTTCCTCTTGATTTATTACTCAACCTCTTTCTCTATAGTGTTGTCGATCATTGCCCTTTAATAAATGGGATTGTTTTTTAACTTTAAGTTTCCCTTCATCAAGCATTTTTTCTTGTTCTTTAATTATAAAATCATAGAAAGAGTCAAAGGAATAATCCTTACCATATTCTTCTATGGACACCCAACTAGTATAGAATTTCAAACATAATACATCATACAATATATTTCTATACATCGAGATCAATTTTATGAGTTGACCATTCTTCTTTGGAAAAGAGATTTCACATTCACCCAACTCTAATTGTATCTCCTTCACCTAAGCCAAATAATATTCAAGTATTTGAAGGGAGAGAGGATAAAGAGAGATAAACTCTTTCTCAATCTACATAGCTCGACTTTTGTCAGTATTATCAAACAAAGTCTTCAACTTCTTGCAAACTTAAATAGGTTAGTCAATCCTACTTGTATGGAAGCAAATCTCCCTAGAGGTGTAGTTCAATATAACTCCTATAACTTCATCCTTCTTTCCAATGATGACAAAATTCTACTGATCATCCTTTGGATATGTAACCATAGTTTTCATGAATTTCCAAAGTGCCTTACTCTTTAATAATGTTTCCATGTCTTGTACCCACATACCATAATTGTGTCCATTCAAAACCACAAGTTCTTGCTTGGAACTCATGTTCTTGATATATAGATATAACCCTTCTTTAATCTGAAATCTTGCATCAACATACATAAGTGATCTATCTTATTAGGAGCACGCATAATTGATAACATCTAAAAGAATTGTAGACAAAAAGCTATATGTTACACCAATGACTCTAATACTGTGTTGGAGAATTAGGGAATTAGATAGATCAAAGAGATATACATTCCAAGAAGATGTGTTGCGTAAATGAACTATTACAACACTTAAGCACAAGTGAGGATAGCTCATGAAACAATATGGAACACAAGTAATCCAAAAAAAATTCTATGACAGATCGATCCATAAGACCATCTATATATAACACAAAAGTGTAACTAACTCCCTTGAAGCAAGAAATACACGATTTGCTTTGATTGGGAAAGTTTCATAACAAGATCCTTGAATCCTGCCTGAACCTACACACTAGTCGACTGCCCTGGTTGACCCAATGAACCAATCGAATGCTCAGTCGACCACTCACTTGAATCTTCTAGTCGATTATTGACCATTGACTAATTATCTTCAGAAGATCCAAACGTGTGATGAATCTACTTAGCATGTTGTTCCAAAATAATATAATATAAGTTATTATATGAGTTTATGGATTAAGGAATTTGTCAAAATAAGTTTTCTCCATCTAAACCAACCAATGAGATCTATAAAAGAAAGAAATAATAATGTTTTACTTTGGTAACTCCCTTTCACATCCACTTCTTCAAATGTGAATTTTAAAATCTAGGTTGGATTAGTATCTAGAATCTCATAGATAAAGATGCATGCATCTCATTCTTTCCTTATATATGTCATTATGGATTGGGCATTCATTCCCCCAACAAACACAAACAGTCATGAAGTATTTGATAAAATAGAGTAATAAATCATAAGAAAATATAGATGTCTTTCTTTTTGAAACATTTAATGACCATAAATTCAAATTCAGATAAGGAATTTCGAAGTAGATCTCCTAAAAATAGAAATTAACATCATACCTAAAGACCATCCACCTAGTATAGATTTAAAGCAAACTAATGACTCATATGCTTTGAATAACTAGAGAGAGCATAGAGCTCTATGAAACTTCTACTATTTTTAAGTTGATTATATCTTTTAATTATTGAATCTTATCATTTCAATAACTAAAGAGATAGGAAACAAAAAACACAATACCAAAATGATATTTTAATAGATCGATTCTATGACAAATATCTTTTAAGTAATGACTCAAATAATGTCAATAATTAGAGATGGTATAAAGAATGAATACAACACCAACTAAGTCTTTTAATAGAATTTGAATGTATGATGAATCTCTTTTAAGTAATCACTCATCATTAGAGAAAATTTGAGAACTAATGTTAACATAGAAGTCTTAGCCACCTTCCATGTCACACTATAAGGGCCAATATAAATGTTTTACATTTCAAACCATGTCACACTATAAGAGCCAATATAAATGTTTTACATTTCAAATAAGGTGAATGTTGAGAATTTTGGAGGGAAAAATATAAATAATTTTTTTTCTACGTCTATTAATTTATACCCAACGAGAACCCATACTTGGTACTTTTAGTGTTCCTGTAGTGAAATAAATGAAAATATGTGAAAATCTATTTATGTTTTTCCCCTAAAAACATGCTAATTTAGGTTTTAGCCAATAAAGAGGACAATTTGTTTTTCCCTTTAAGTGTGTTAATTCAAGAGGAAACATGTTGGTAACTTGAGAGATAATAAAAATGAATAATTCCATACTTGATAAGTCTTTCCCAGGTCTCTAATATTTATGATGAATCTCTTTTAAGTAATGAATTGTATAATGCCGATAACCAGAGAGATACTAAAAGGGGAATTACTTTTTCAAGTATTTTAATATACTATTATTCAATGATGGATCACTTCTAATTAATGACTCATATCATGTCAGTACCTAGACATGCTATGAAGAATGAGCACATATTGGGTAAGTCTTTTAATAAACTCTGATTTTATGACACATATCTTTTTAAGTAGTGGCTCATTTCATGCCAATAACTAGATATGTAATTGTTATGAACCAAATGCTTAAGATATGATAAGAAACTAGAATACACACCATGAACACCAAATGTGAGTGTGGAGCACAACCCCAATATAGATAAGAGAGATGAGTTAATCAATAAATCCTTAAATAATAAGAGAACCTTCTCCAAATACCCCAATACATTCATACATCTAAATCACATCTTCCTCAATAATGATTACATTATCTCTATACATACCTATTAACACATTGCACATGCGGCCCCTTTATTAATCCAACCACAATTACGTATATATTTTCTCGATAACATATACATTTAACCACATATATGCTCCCTTAGGGTCATATCATATACATTTAACCCCATATATTCCCCCCTTGGGGTCATATCGTAGTACCCTCCTTCAAAAATATTTGTCCTCAAAGATTTGCAATTAAGGGTGTTACATGTGATGAAACCAAGTAATATGATTTCCTTATATTCTTGATTTCTTATTTCCACCGATGATGATCAATCCATTCAAACTCAATTATTTTTGGTCTTAATCCTTGATAGTTAGTTGTTGCATAATTTTCTTTACTTTAATTCCATGTGTTGTTGTTGTGACCTATCCAATTTGTTGTAGTTGTTGGTCTTTGATAATATCCAGTTGAATAATGGTTTGTGATGCCATATTCCATGAATATCATTGATTATTCCATCTTTTTCCTTGGTAATATTTATGTCTATATTCTTGTCTTTCTTTAAAACTTTCTTCATAATGAGGGTGTCGATATTGTTGCACATCTTAATTCTGCACACCCATTACATCGATCTTCTTTTCAAAGACAATACCATCCTCTATCCTCTTTGCTTAGTCTTTGATTACTCTATAATACCATCATATTTGACATGTACATCCTCTATATGGAGTTCGAATTATTCAAGTATCTTCTGGTGACTTTCTTGAATCTTATCTTTTTTCTCCTTTTGAATATGTAATGTGATCCCATCTATCAAATTTTGATGTCCTCCTTCAATTATAGATTGCATTTCTAATTTTGTCTCATCAATATTCAAGTCTTCTTAAATCTTCTTACAAATTTCCTCTTCAAGTCTTTTGGTAGTATCTTCATCCAAGATCCTCGTTTTTTCTTGATTTTGATAATTCTTCTTTTCTTCTTTCAATCACCTGACCTCATCTAGTAGTTTTTTATTATGGTTACATAATATACATATTTCTTCATCTTTCTTTTTCAATTTTTCTCTTGACTTGTCCTTTTCCCACTTCCCTTTGCTATTATTTCCTTGTTTTATTTTTTGAACCTCCTTAATGACTGATTCATTAAGGTCTCATATCTTAGATAGCTCACCACCCTTCTTCTTTGTCTCTTCTTTTGTTCCTTTTAACTCATCTTGAATTTTATACATTGCCTCCATTTCTGTATCCCTATTCCATTTATTTGAGAAGAGTTCTTCAAATACTTCCCATATGATGTTTCATTTATTATCATTAAAAACACCCATCCAACACTCTCAAGTTTTGGGAAAGTTATGGTAACTTTCCCAAAACTTGCTAATTTTTTCCCCTTTCTAGAGAATGCACTTGTATGGCATGCTAGGTGTCCAATTTTTATGATCCAATTCTAAAATTTTTACCCATAATATTGTGGTGTATATTATTTCCAAAGGAACTAGTGGTATTCAATTTGGACTTTTATAGCTTCAAACATGACAATGGTACCAAGAACACATGTTTGAGACTAGTTTTAGGAGTAGTTAAAATATCTAATTTCCACAACCTACATTTATGAAATTATAATGAATCAAAACCTAAATTATACCACAATCACTTCGCTATGTATCCTTAGATTCCTATTTTTTTTTACAATTTTAAATGTCACCAAAAAAAATTATAGTAAAAATGACAAGATGACTCGTTTTAGACTAATTTAATGACTAGAAAAAAACAATAACTACCATAAGCTATATCTTAGAAAGTATAGTGATCCAAAGACTTAAATTTTTACCACAAGTACTTTTCTATGTCTCCTCAAGACATTGGAAATTTTATAGTCTGAAACTTCACCAAAAAACACTTATAGCAAAAATTCCAAGATGACTCATTTAAGACTAATTTCAGGACTAGTAAAAAACCATAACTTCCATAGCCTGTAACTTACAAATTACAAGTCATGATAATATGGAATTTTTACCATATGTTATGAGATATGTCCCCTAAGGATACTAAAATTTTCACAATCTGATATATCCTAGAAACAAAGTTACAATTATTTTACTAAAAACACATGTTTGGGACCAGTTTTAGGACTAGTCAAAACCCTAACTTCCATAGCCTATAGCTCTGAAATTATAGTGAAAAAAATCCAAAATTTTAACCATAGTTACTTTGTTATGTCTTCTCAAGCTTCTAAAAATTTCATGGTCTAAAAAATTCCATAAACAAATTATAGTGAAAACTCCAAGATGACTTAGTTTATGTTCTTTTGGTTAACTCACGCTAGGTTTGCAGGTCGCTTCAGCGCGCCCCTGAGGCCTCTGCGCCTGCTCGTTCGATTTGCAGCGCCCCTTCAGACCATGGAAGCCCCTGGGGATCCCGATCTGCCCCCAGAGGTCCTCGCCTTTAGAAACATGGTTGCAGCTGGCCCAAAGCGTCTGCCCTCAGCGTCCCAACAAAAGTTTGTAAGGAAAATGGATTCAATCCCCACGGTGGCTTTGCCAGAAGAAGAAACTTGTAAAGCGACCCTGAATCTGGCCGAGAGAGGTCTCATAGGCTAGTTTATGGGCCTCTGGACTTCTCCTAAATCAGTGGAAGAGTGGACTCAAAGGAACTGGAAGCCACTGATCAAAGAGGGAGTCAAAATATTCTTCGTAGGAAAGGGTTTCTTCGTGTTCATCTTTGAGAACACGGAAGACAGAGGATTAATCTTCAGAAACGGGCCATTCTTTATGGGTCCTCAGGGACTTTATCTAAATAAATGGACTCCCGATTTCGACCCCACTCAAGACGTTCCCTCTGCTGTTCCGGTTTGGGTCAAGCTCCCACATCTACCCCTCCACTGCTGGAATCAAAAATCCCTCCAGAATATTGGCAATGCGTTGGGAAAATACATAGATCATGCTGCAAGAAAGGATCCGTATTCCTGTGCTCGTATCTGTGTAGAAGTGGATTTAGAAGAGGGGCTTCCGGAAGCAATCAATCTCACCATAGTTGGGTGGACACATGTCCAGGAGCTGGATTACGAGCAACTACCTTTTAAATGCAGACATTGTCACGGCCACAGACACTTTGCAAAGCATTGCAAGAAGAAAGCCGAGGAACAAGTAGATAAACATAATGGGGAACCATGGACCCTAGTTCAGAAAAATGCAAACACAAAAAAAGGTAAAGGAAAAGGCCACATGACCGGACGTCCCAGCAGTGACAGAAACGATCAAGAAACAGACGCAATCCCAAAGGGAACAGAAAACGCTCAGAATAAGCAAGCAAAACTAACCAAGGAGAATGGGGAACAGGCAGAAGCAATACCTTCAAAAAAAGTGGGAGGGGAAGCACAACAGATTGAAGTCAATCAAGGCAGCCCCTCCAACCCTTCATACGTAGAAATCGCTAAGAAAAAACCAGAGGAAAGCTCAGGTTCTTCAGAGGATGAAACCTTTGAGCGTCCTTCGAAGAAAGCAGGAAGGAAATCCCGTAAAGAAAAGAGGGAGGAGGATGCAGAAAGGTACAAAACACAAGGAAGTCAGTCCACAATAGAAATGTCTATTGGCCAAAATATCAAACCAAGGCCTTCCAAGGGAGGTCCC
>SNQJ01S0060387.1:42524-71514 GCA_010110895.2 Picea sitchensis
CCCTCTAAAATAGAAGCAGTCAAGGACCTTTTGAAAGAAGATCCCTCAGATATTCTAATGCTCCAGGAGACCAAAATAGAAGGGGAAGCCCTTCTAGAGATCAGTAGATCAAAGTGGAACAAAAGATCAGGCAAAGCAGTCAGTTCAAGGGGGACCTCCAGAGGGTTGGCAACTCTTTGGACCGAAGACATCTTCCACCTGAACAATCACTTCGAAACACATCATTGGATCTTCACGGAACTGAAGCACAATGCAAGTAATCTTTCCATCTCTCTTTTCAATCTTTATGTACTAGTTTCTTACGCTGAAAAACGAGAATGCTGGAACTCTCTCTCGACTTATTTAGAAGAGACCTCTCCCAGCAATATCATCATAGCTGGGGACCTTAACATTGTAATAAAAGCAAAAGAGAAGAGGGGAGGCTCCAACAACACAGACCCCATGCTGGTTAAGGTAGAGGAAATCATGCAGTTTTGGGATCTCTTAGACTTCAACCCCATTCAAGGCATTTACACTTGGACCAACAACAGGGTGGGCCCGAACCATATTTCTGCTCGTTTAGACCGTTTTCTGGTGCAAAGCTCCATAATGATGAACAAAAAGATTATCACTACCAAAATTCTGCCCAAACTTACCTCAGACCATAAGCCAATACATCTCCTCTTGGAAGAAGAAGAAGATCTGGGCCCTATTCCGTTTCGATTCATCCCTTTATGGATTGAGAGAGATGATTTTTTAGAGATAGTAAAATCAGCATGGGCCAATTCCTTCTCGGGATCTTCAAGCTATGTATGGGAGCAAAATTTGAAAGCCACAAAACAAGATCTGAAGGACTGGATGAAGAAACCAACCCCTACCCCTTCCGAACATAGAAGAGAAGTAGTGCAGTCACTGCAAACCCTGCAAACAGCTATGGAAAGCAAAGATATCACAACAGAGTTGCTGGAAAAAGAAATTAAAGCGCAACGATCCACACATCAATCCTTTCGAAGGGAGGAAGAATACTGGAGACTTAAATCCAAAAGTCTCTGGCTGAAGGCTGGGGACATGAACACCTCCTATTTTCACCGACAATATAGAGCGAGACTGTCCGGGAATCACATAGCAGAAATAAAAACAACGGATGGCCAAGTCTGCAAAGGGTTCATTCAAGTCAAAGCTGCCGCAGAATCCCATTTCATGAATTTATACAGAGAAGATATTCAAAGTAACGATGAGGAAGCTTCCGATATCCTCTCCAATATCCCGCCCCTCATCAGTCCAGAAGATAACGAATTACTCTGTCAGGCAACTACTGAGGAAGAAATCATCAACGTAATTTGGTCCATGGAGGAAGATAAGGCACCTGGGCCTGATGGATTCACAATTCACTTTTACAAATCCTGCTGGCATATTATCAAAGATGACCTCCTTAAAATGATTAGCGGGTGCATGAAAAAAGCGAAGGTCGGTGGAGGAACCAACTCCACATATCTAGCATTAATCCCCAAACACACCAACCCTGAAACATTTTCAAGATTCAGGCCCATATCGCTGTGTAATGCATCTTATAAAATCCTGGCTAAACTTCTAGCAAACCGGATCAAACCGTTGCTAAAAAGACTGATCACCAGTTTCCAGGGCAGATTTGTGGAAGGCAGGCATATACAGGACAATGTAATTCAAGTTCAGGATATTGTACACACAAGCATACAACGAAACGAGAAAGGAATGCTGATAAAATTAGACATGGCGAACGCGTTTGACAGAGTCAATCACTCGTTCCTGTGCTGAGTTCTCCTCTCTTTCGGCTTTTTTTCTTAGTTTGTCCAGATTATTAAAGCCTGCATTGATAAACCTTGGGTCGCCCCCTTAGTCAATGGCCATCCATCCAGTTTTTTCCAAACTCAGAGAGGCATCAGGCAGGGATGCCCTCTCNCCTGTATATAATAATGACGGACTCCCTCAACCGAAAGCTCATTGCAGAAAGGATAGCTGGTAACATACC
Organism: Picea sitchensis; assembly: GCA_010110895.2. Classification (NCBI taxonomy): domain Eukaryota; kingdom Viridiplantae; phylum Streptophyta; class Pinopsida; order Pinales; family Pinaceae; genus Picea; species Picea sitchensis. Next base: position 44,512 of record SNQJ01S0060387.1, read on the forward strand.
GGGCCTCAAATATTCCATTGGAGCAGAACCTTTAAACCACGCGCTCTTCGCAGATGACTCTCTTCTACTCGGGGGAGCCTCCATCAGAATAGCCAAAGCCTTCGACTTGGTCCTCAGAAATTATTGCAGATCCTCGGGAGCTCTAGTCAACGAGAGAAAAAGTGAAGTTTTCAGTTGGAATTTAAGCCATCCTGAACTCTCAGGTATCACCGCCATCCTCGGGTTCAAAGGCACGAAAATTGGGACAGGATCAAGTATCTTGGTCTCCCTATCATCTCAGGCGGCAATAAAAGAACGCTATGGAGCGACCTCATATCCAAAATAAAAACCAAAATCGCAGCGTGGGGAGGCTATTGGTTAACAAAGGGTGGCAAAGTCATTCTAATTAAATCTGTGCTGTCTGTGCTTCCTATTTACTAGGCAACTTTCCTCTTAGCACCCCGATCTGTGACTGAGCAGATTTCCAAGCTGTTCAGAGATTTCTTCTGGCGGGGAGGGAAGGGTAATGACAATAAATTGCACCTGGTGAACTGGGAGGTGGTTAAAAAACCCACGACAGAGGGAGGTATGCAAATTAGAGACCCTTCACTTGCCAATCTAACGCTAGGAGGAAAGATCTTGTGGATGCTGATTTATGATCCCGCGCATCCGGTGAGTGCCACTCTGCGTGCAAAATATGGGGCCAACAACTCTCTTAGCAGCCTTCAATGTGATAGCTCTGTAAAATGTACGCAGTTGTGGAAATTGTTCCGCAAAAGCAACAAGTTTTTCAAAAACTCGGTGTACAGAATCCCTGGCAACGACAAACACACGTCAATGTGGTTGGATAACATCATGGGGAGAGAACCTATGGAAAAAAACGTTGACATTGCAGACCTCAGAGATTGGTTGGAGAGAGCAGGATTAAACATAATTTATGACCTCTCGAAATGGGATCAACGTGGAGACTGGGTAGGTTAGGATTTCCACAGATTTCCACCTCGTTTATCTCAACAACAATCCATGCTTGAAGATCTGCTGGAGGACGCCACCCCTGTCAACAGAACCATGAAAGACAGATGGGGATGGGGCCAGACAGGAGTATACACCACAACGATAGGATATAGAGCATTGCAGGCCTCAAGAAACAACAGCCAAACTCCGGCATTCTGGAAAAGAGTCTGGGACCAACTAGCTATTCCAAAAGTGAATTTCTTTTTCTAGACCTTGATGCACAACACACTTCTCACGGGAGATAATATGGAGAAAAGGAATATAGTGGGGCCTCACAGATGCACGTTATGCAACAATAATTTCGAAATAGCTCAACACCTGTTCATGGACTGCATTTTTGCCAAAGAGGTTTGGGGCCTCTTTCTACAGGATTTCCAGATTACAATTCCACCACAGAATTCGGTTGCAGAAATTTTCGCCTCTTGGAGTCTCATCTACCCCCAGCGCATACCCTCTAAATCTTTTTGGAGCAAAATATGGACAGCGATGCCCAAATATGTATGCTGGCAGCTTGGGTTGACTCGCAATCAGTCGATATTCAAAGAGGAGTGGCACACTCCATTGCAAGTAGCGACAAAAGCTAAATCCTTCCTTTTGGAAGCGACCCAACAACAGTATGTTAAAGAGGACCCTTTGTTACTGCCGGAGGAAAAGAGGTGGTTAAGCCCTCTTGTGCCATTTCCTAGTAAGCAATTCCTTTCCCCAAAAACAACCAAATTGGAATGGCGAATAAGAGATGATGATGACAAATTCCAGTCATGGTGGAGGACTAAAAATTTAACCACAATCTTCTTTGATGGGGTGTCCAAAGGAAACCCCGATGCAGCCGATGCTGGGGGGGTTATCTACTCCCCGGATGGGTCTTCAAAAGATTGTTTCTGCTGGGGATTAGGTCAGAAATCCAACAATCAAGTTGAGATGTTAGGGCTTACCAAAGCTTGCCTTCTCGTCAGAGAAAAAGGAGTCAAAGATCTTCAAGTTTTTGGAGACTCAGAGGTAATAATAAGAAACCTAAACATGGAGACTCGGTTCAGCAATGCCAGCCTAAACAAAATCTTAGACATACTAAAGAGAGTTCTACTAGACTTCAACTCATGCAAGTTTTATCATATTTTAAGAAAGTCAAACAGTGAAGCTGATATGATGGTGAACAAAGGCAGCTCACTCATGAAAGGATTGCTAATTGTAAACAACGAAAGTTATTTTCAAATTTACTGAAAATGCTGTAAATCAAAAGCAGCTACAGCTAGAATTCTGTTATGTAATAGGGGTCGCCTCGGCAAAGACCCACTTTTCTTCCAGTTAAATAAATTCCATATCCGTTTCAGTTAAAAAAAAAAAAAACTCCAAGATGACTTGTTGGAAGGAGCCAAACCCTAGGATTGTATGTTGTGATACCAAATGTTATGAATTTGCTTAAGATATCATAAGAAACTAGAATACATTCCATGTACACCAAATTTGAGTGTATATCACAACCCCGATATATATAAGAGACACGAGTTACACTACTACTTAAATAATAGTATAACCTCCTCCAAATACCCCAATACATTCATACATCCAAATCACATCTCCTCAATAATAACTACATGATCTCTATACATATTCACACATTGCACATGTGGCTCCTTTATTAAGTCGACCACTATTACATATACATTTACTCCATTACATATACATTTAACCCCATATATGCCCTTCTAGGGTCATATACATTTAACCCCGTATATGCCCTCCAGGGTCATATCATATACATTTAACCTTGTATATTCCCCCCTTGTGGTCATACTAGTAATAAATAGGAATAACTCCATATCTGGTAAGTGTTTTCCAAGTCTTTTGTTTTACTATGTATCTTGTATAATGCTGGTAAATAGAGAGATAATAAAGAGGAATAACTTATTCTAGTCTTTAGGTTGGTACTTAATATATAATGAATCTATTTTAACTAATGTCTCATATCATGTTAATAACTAAAGATAACATAAATAGAAAATAACTCCATGAAATGTTCCTTTAATAGACTCTTATTCTACGAGGAATATTTTTTAATAATGACTTGTATAATGTTGGTAAGTAGATATACGATCAATAATGAAAAAAACACTAAGTAAATTTTTAAATAGACTACAAATTTGTGATGGGTCATTTTTAAGTAATGTCTTGTATCATGTTGATAACTAGAGATATCATAAAGAGAAAATAACACTTGGGAAATATTTTAGTAGAATCTCATTCTACGAAGGGTCTCTTTCAAGTATTGGCTCATATGCTTATAGTAACTGGAGAGATAATAAAGATGAATAACACTTTTTGGTATTTAATAATTTTGAATTTAGAATGAATCTCTTTTAAATAATGACTTATATCATGTTAGTACCTAGATATAACATAGAGATAAAATAACTCCTCCCACTCTTTATGTAGGCTATATAAAGTCTTTTAGTAGTCTCCAAATCTACATATCACAAAGTTATTCGTCTTTCTTATCTCTCTAGTTACATGTGTCATATGAGTCAATACATTAAAGTTGAGTTGGTGTGTAAAAGCACAAGACATATCTATGTTTATCTTAGTACTTTTTTTACCCACTTAATTAGGTTGTTAGGTGAGGTAGTGTGAGAATGTACATGACAAACATTTCCTTCTATCTGACTTAGCTATATAATTCAATTAAGCCATTTAGTGAGATATGTTAAGATATTTAAACACTTAGGAGTTAGTTAAGATCAACTTGGTCTAATGTTTTGTTAGGTAAAAGTGTGTTCCTTAGCATGTTTCTTTAGTATGCATTAGTATGAATTTGTAGTTAGGTAGTCCAATGGTCACAATATGTTCCTGGCATAGAGTGATATGATGGATCATATTCTCCTCGATCTTAACAACTACATTGATTCGTGGCTTAACACCCGATTAGTCCATGATCTCTATTTAAAGAGCATGGAGGGTCATTTTTTGATGCTGGATTGTGAGAAAATCACTTGTAAATCTCTTTGTAACATTTTTCTTTTGCATTAATAAATTACACCAAGTGGCCACATTGGATGGGGCCGTGGATGTTTCTCCATAGGGGTTTTACCACATCAAAACATTGATGCGTTGATATTTGATCTGGTTGTGTGAGTGGTTACTGAAGGTGTTCGTCCTCTCTTGGGATACCTGTGTTTTCGAACAAGATAGATGTTACCCATAAGAAAATATCTCCTTCTATTCCTCTTACCTACCAAATTCAATCGAGTCATTATGTACACACTTTTTTACATAAGTCATAGTCAGGGCTTTGCAAGCCAACATTAGTCGTATCAAGGCATTCCCTTTGGAAAGCACATGATATTTAAAGCATAACATGTTGTAAATATGAGGTTAACGAAGGACTCTCCTTGATCTCTTTTTAGTAATGGATTGCAGATTTTGGTAACGAGGGAGATAATAAAGAGGAAACAAAACACTTTGAATCCATATGCAGTGTCTCTTTTTAGTAATGACACATATGTTTTTGATAACTAGAGATATCATAAAGAGAAGACACTCCATAATTTGGACTTTACATAGTATCTTATTAAACAAAGTGTTTCAATAACATATTGACTCTTATGATTTCTATAACCAAAAAAAGAGTAAAGGGAAGATACAACCCCATAATTTGATCTTTATATAGAGTCTAAATTTGTGATGGATCTCTTTTAAGTAATGGCTTGTGTCATGTCAATAACTTGAGATAGTGTAAACAAAGGACACAACAATAAGAAGGTTTTTAGCTATACTCGTAATCTCTAACATATATATTTTAAGTAATGACCCATACCATGTTGGCAACTAGAGATAACATAAAAAGAAAATAACTCCATAATTTGGTCTTTAATTAGACTTTAAATTCACGATGGATATTTTTTAAGTAATGACTTGTATCATGTCAATAACTAGAAATAGTGTAAAGACAAAATAGATCCATGATTTGTTCTTTAGGTAGATTCTTGGTCTTCAAAATATCTCTTTTTGTTGGGTATGTGTTATATTCTTTGCACGACTAGCCCTAGTGTTTGCTACGTTGTGCTGGGCGCAGATGGGGGGTTTGAGGGCAACACCCTCAAGAAATGTTTTTTGCCTCGAGAAACGTGTTGCATTTTTGGCTCGATTTTTATGTCGCCTTGATTTTCATGTCCATTATTGGGTGGTTTTTCGGCACGTGGTTTTTGCCAATTGTTTTCTATTTCCGGTTAAGGAGTTAGGGTTGTTGACTAATCCAGGTCATTGGGTTAGGGTTTTGGATGCCGCTGGCTCTTATATGTATATTGTATTGTAAACAATGTATCACTATGAATGAATATAAAATATGTTGGTTTTCCCAGTTTGGGTTTCCAAGGAAAAATATCTGTGTAATATATGTATTTTCCATTGTATCTTTTTCGTTCTTTTATTGAAAATCTGTTTGCAGTAAAATATTGTATAAGGTTAAAATATACATTTGGTATCAGAGCGAGGTTGGCTTCAGGGGGACGCCTTTGTGGTCAAGGGTTTGTCTTGGGACTATGATAAACCTTGTTACAATGGGAGATCTGTGGTATTGATTTTTCGGGTGAAAAGAAATGGCAAGCGGTTCAAAAATGGAGATCGAGAAGTTTAATGGGAAAAGTTTTGAGCTGTGGAAGCTCAAGATGGAATATCTGTTGGTGGACTAAGATCAGTGGATTGTGGTGCATCCATGTACTGCACCTACAAGAACTTCGACAGATGACTGGAAAAAGTTGGATTGGAAGGCGAAGAGCACAATTCGACTGCGCCTCTCAAATTCAATATTACTGAATGTGTGAGAGGAAGCTACAATCAAGGATTTATGGGATAAGTTGGGGAAGTTGTATCAGTCTACGTCCCTAGTAAATAAACTATTCTTGAGAAATAAGAAGTATAACCTGAGGATGAGATTGAGACTTGGTGGCAGATCATTTGCACGCCTTCAGTACTATGGTAAGTCAGTTAGTATATGTTGAGATTAAAATTTTTGATGAAGATAAGTTTATAAGTTTACTGTTCTCTTTACCAGACTCGTGGGATAGTCTGGTTGTGGCCATAGGTAGTAATACAACTTCCTTGAAGTTTGATGAAGTGGTCTCATCCTTGTTGTTGGAGGAGATGAGACGAAAGAACATGGAAGGATAGAGCACATATGCATTATTTGCAAGAGGATGCTCCCAGAAAAGAAATAGATCTAAGTCCTCAAGTGGGAGATCTAATTCCTCAAGTGGGAGATCTAAGTCTAAGGGTAGATCTAAATCTTCTGGAAAGTTTGTAAAGGTATGCTGGAGATGTGGAAAATAAGGGCACTATAAGAAGTAATGTATATCCAAAGTTGAGAAAAAGAAGGGATCTGAGGAAGCTCCTTCTATAGAAAAAAATACCTCCAAGGAAGAAGGAGGGGATGTGTACTTGGATTCTTCAAACACACATGCAGATCATGAGGCATGGTTGGTTGAATTAGGTGCATCCTTTCATATGAATCCCCACAGGGAGTGGTTCTGTGAACATGAAAGGTATGATGGAGGTAATCTTTTCCTAGGTGATGACTTGACAACCAAAATCATAGGCCGAGGTAAAGTCAAGTTGAGTCTCATATATGGAAGGATTAGAAAACTACCCGTTGTTCTGCACATCCCAGGATTTTCCATAAATTTAATTTCTGTAAGCAAAATGAACGATGTAGGGGTAAAAACAATATTTGAAAAGAAAACCTGCAAGATGGTTCGAGGAGCAATGGTGTTGCTGAAGAGAGTTCAGGTTGGAACTCTGTATAAGATGCAAGGAAGCACTATTAGTGATGGGTGTAATGGTTCCATTGTTCATGATATTGGAGTTGAAGAAGAAAGAACTCCTACACTCTCTAGACAAAAGGTTATGTTGTGGCATCAAAGAATGGGGAATATCGGAGAGAAGGGTCTTCGACTACTACACAATAAAGGTATGGTTGAAGGCATGTCTAACTGCTCTCTGGATTTTGATTTCTGTGAACATTGTGTATATGGTAAGAAGAATCAGGTAAGATTCTCCTCTAGTGCAACTAGGGAAGAATGAATTTTACAGTTAGTTCACAATGATGTGTTTGGACCTGTGTCGATTCCATCATTGGGAAAATCTGTGTACTATGTCTCATTTATAGATGAATCCTCGAGGAATACTTGGATATATTTCCTCAGGAAGAAATCTGAAGTCTTTGACAGGTTTAAAGAGTTTAAGGCTCTTGTTGAGAATTAAACAGATAAAATAATTAAGGTGTTGAGGGTAGATAATGGAAGAGAGTTCTGCGGGAATGAATTTGAATAATTTTGTAAGAAGTGCGATATAGCAAGGAAAAATACTACTTCATATAGACCTCAAAAAAATGGAGTTGTAGAAAGGATGAATAAGACACTGATGGAAAAACCAAGGTGCATGCTCAGTGGTGTCTGGTTAGGGTAAGAAGTCTGGGCAAAGGCAGTGGGTATTGCATGTTACCTAGTAAACAGATCGCTCTCATCAATGCTAGATGACAAGACTCCATAAGATGTATGGAGTGGTAAGAAACCTTCTCTCACACATCTCAAGGTATTTGGTTGTGAGGCCTATGTTCATGTTCCAAAGGAAAACATGAGGAAGCTAGATAAGAAGGCTGAAAAGTGTATCTTTATTGGGTATAAAGATGGTCTCAAAGGTTATAAGCTTTGGAACCCAGAAACTAAGAAGATTGTGTATAGCCTAGGTGTGGTATTTAGAGAAATGAAGAATGTTGTTAAACAAGAAGTCCTACCAAGTAAGGAAGAACCAGAGAAAATAAAGTTTTATTTAAAGGATGATGAATCAGACTCTACATAAGAACAAGATTAAGAAGAAGAAGATCCCCATACTCCAATATTGAGGAGATCGATTCGAGAAAGAAGGCTACCAGAAAGGTATAATCCATTTGATTTTCGTTCAAATTTTGCTTTGTCTATTATTGATGATGATCTTAGAACTGTCAGGGAGGCAGTGGATTCAGAGGATGGAAAACTCTGGAAAAAGTCCATGGATAAAGAAATGGCAGCCTTGGATAAGAATGCAACTTGGGATATAGTGGAGTTTCCGACTGGAAGAAATCCCATTGGCAACAAATGGGTATTTAAAAAGAAGTTGAATGCAAAAGGAAAAGTGGAGAAATACAAAGCTTGGTTAGTAGCAAAGGGTTATTCCCAGGTTGAGGGAATTGATTTTGGTGAGACTTTTTCTCCTATTTCCAAGTTAACTTCTATAATATTTCTGTTATCTGTTGATGTTGCATTTGATTTTGAAGTAGAACATATGGATGTGAAGACAACATTCCTACGTGGGGATTTGGAAGAATAAATTTATATGAAGCAACCATAAGGTTTTGCTTTGAAGGGAAAGAAGGAACTGATATGCAAGCTGAAAAAGTCCCTGTATGGTTTAAAACAATCACCAAGGATGTGGTATAAAAAAATTGATACTTATATGCTGGGACTTGGCTTCACAAGAAGCAAAGAGGATCACTATGTGTATTTTAAATTAATTGGTGATCTTTTGATTTATTTGGTCTTGTATGTGGATGACATGTTGCTGATAGGAAACAACAAGGAGATTATCCAAGATGTGAAAACTCAGTTGTCCTCTAAATTTGACATGAAGGTTCTCGGTGCTTCAAATTTCATTTTGAGCATGGAAATTAAAAGAGATCGGAAAAAGAGGAAACTCTGGTTAAATCAGAGAAAATGTTTCAAGACAATATTGCAAAGATTTAATATGGAGGAATGTAAACCGATCAAGGTCCTTATTCCTGTTGGTGTAAAGTTATCTGCGAATTAGTGTCCCAAGACACATGAAGAGCAGGAGGACATGTCTCGTGTTCCATATGCGAGTGTAGTTGGCAGTTTGATGTATGTAATGGCCTGTACTAGACCGGACATTGCACATGCAGTGGGAGTTTTGAGCAGGTATATGTCAAAACCAGGGAAGGATCATTGGAAAATAGTAAAAAGGGTTTTCAGGTATTTGCGTGGCACTGCTAGCTATGGATTATGCTACTAATGAAGACCAGGATTGGACAAAGTGTTGGACATACATGGATTTGTGGATGAAGATTGGGCTGGAGATCTGGATTGTAGGAGATCTACAAGTGGGTATGTGTTTAACCTGTTTGGAGGAGCAATCAATTGGATGAGCATTAAAAGACAGGCTGTAGTGGCACTTTCAACTACAGAAGCTGAATACATCTCAACCACTCATGCAAGTAAGGAAGCAATATGGTTACAAAGATTTTTTTCAGGTATTGGGTTGGTACAACAAGATGTAAGGATAGATTGTGACAGTTAGAGTGAAATTTTTCTAGGGAAGAACTTGGCTTATCATTCAAAAACAAAGCATATTGATAATCAATATCACTTTGTGAGAGACATGGTTGAAGAAAATAAAGTGTTGCTGATGAAAGTGGACACTTTGAAGAATGTTGCAGATTCATTAACAAAATATGTGAGCACTGATCATTTTTCTTGGTGTATAAGATGCAAGGGAATTTCTGCCCTAGATTGTTGACTATGTAACCCTGTAACCCCCTATATGAAAAAAAAACAAGTGAGAGAATGTTGGGTATGTGATATAATCTTTGCACGACTAGCCCTAGTGTTTTCTATGTTGCGTCGGGCGCACAATAAATTTTTTGCCTTAGTAAACGTGTCACATTTTTGCCTTGTTTTTCATGTCCCCTCAATTTTCGTGTCCATTGTTGGGCGGTTTTTTGCCACATGGTTTTTGCCGATGGTAACTATTTCTAGTTAAGGAATTAGGGTTGTTGACTAATCCAAGTCATTGGGTTAGGGTTTTGGATGTCGCTGGCTCCTATATGTATATTGTATTGTAAACAATGTATCACTATAAATGAATACATAATATGCTGGTTTTCTCGGTTTGGGTTTCCATGGGAAAAATATCTATGTAATGTGTGTATTTTCCATTGTATCTTTTTTGTTCTTTTATTGAAAATATGTTTGCAGTAAAATATTGTACAAGGTTAAAATCTACACTTTTAAGTATTGACTTGTATGATTTTAGTAACTAAAGATAAATAAAGAGAAGACACAACTTAGCCTCGAGGGTTAGCTCAATTGGTCTAGAGAAATATGTGAGTTTTTCATGCTTTTAGTTGGCATGAGTTCGACTCTCTTGATTCCCCTGCGATGAGGCTCTATAATCAGGGCCAACGATTTACCTTGCTTACAATCTATGGAACACAAGGAAGTATTCGAAGGGTTTTTCATGAGTGTATTTCCTTGAAAAAAGAGAAGACACAACTCCGTAATATGGTCTTTCAATATTTTAATTAATGATGAAACTCTTTTAGTAACTAAAGATAACATAAAGATAAAATAACTCTATAATTTGGTTTTTATGTTGGCAAGACCATGTGCACGTGCCACAAGTGTCTTGAGATCTATGTATGACATAAATTTTTCGATGTTTGCATGCACCACAAGTTTTCTACTGCATATCATCAATATTCAATGCATGCCAAATAGTTTCTATTGCACCCAGGCCAACCATTTTATAGGGCGCAAATTGACTCTGATACTGTGCAAGGACTTGTAAGAAATCATGTGTGCATATCCAATTGTAATGATTAGTAACCAATTTTGTGACCGATCGATTGGTCGTGCTTGAGGTTGTTAATGAGATGGAAAAGTTGTTATTATTGTAGTTCTCATAGAGAGATAAAAGGAATGCACATGAACCAATGAGGGACGTTTTTCATTATGGTTGTTGTTTGTTATATTTCCTTAGTTCGATTGTTCAATGTAGTTATTGAGTTGTTATTATAATATTAGAGAGAAAGTAGACCTGGATCTGAGTTCTCTGGTCTCTGGTTAGAGTTTAATGAGTCTTTGAGAAGGTCGCGACATAGTATGTACCTGAATTTTTATATGAGATTGACTAATGAAAAGAATGAGACCCGAATTGGTTCTTCATGCCATGACCTTTGTTATGGATGAATGCTTTCTATATGTGTTAGAATGTAATTTACGTATACAAATGTTGATGTGAAATCTAATGCACAATCATGGGTTATGTGTTTCCAGTTTGTAATATTCCTTCATGCAATGCATAAATGTCCGGTCTCTGTAATTCTCATGAGAATCTAGGGTGAGACCTTATTCAATTCATGAATATTGAATACACTGACATTGATGGGTTATTTGTTGGTAACATCTTTCGAACCCTGGGTGTGAAACCCTAAGCCAAAAATTGCTTCCATTGTTGGGACCTAATGATTTTGTGTTTCATGTTGGAGTAAGGACATGATGTGAAAGCCTTCAAGAAAATAGATAGAAGAATGGATATCTGAAACCAAACTTAGTGAAACTTTGCAAGAAATATTGTCAACACCTATAGTACCAAGTAGAAACCAGTTAAGAAGATAAAGTTCTAGATCAAGTTCTATTTCAAGTATGGACACTCAGACGAGGGATGATTTAACCCTCAGGCTCCCCATGTTTAATGGGATGAGAAGAGATGATGTAGAACAACATTGGTTCACGTGTGAAGCGATATAGTCTATGAATCAGATCACAAACGAGGCAACTAAGATTGCACAATTAGAGACTACCTTCAAAGATAGATATCTAAAATGGTATATGAAGTATAAGGTTATTGCGCCAATAGGACGCGCAAGGTCCATTACTAAGTTAAAGAGATATTTACTTAGAGAATCCCATAAGAAAAAATCCAAGTCATAATGCATAATAGAGATTAAAGAGATCAAACAACAAGCTGGATAAATTGTGTGGGACTACAACCAATGATTCAAGATTCTATTGGATAGATTACCCTTCCAGATATAGGATGTCCAACATAGAGAGTGGTTTATTTCCAGACTCCTCCCACACATTCGGGTCCCACTCATGCAACAAAAGGCGACGACTCAGTCAGAAGCCTTAGAGATTTCAATGCATCTGGAGTCTACGCTAGGAGGCGGAGAGACGTCAACAGGGTTATCACCGATGCAATCTCAACTTGTGACCCTCACCATGTAGTCGCAAGATATGGAAAATGGAATATGGTGCATGTGAATGTCTAGTGCACCTTGTGTTGTGCAAAGTGTCACCATTAGAATGAGTGTCTTGTGTTGGGAAACTACACGATGAATGGTGCACCGAAATCGTTTCCTACCAGGCCATAGACTGAATGGTGCGATATTTATAGACAATGGGGCCATGTAGCTCCCCATTTCTCGATGTTGCAAAAAAATTAAAAGACTATGCACACCCCACTATGTGAGTTATGGAAATCCATGGGGCATGATGTAAAAAAATGTCGATTGTTGCAGTATATGAAGGAGCATATTGCAGATGCATATAGGGTCCAAGATGAGAATAATGGTGGAGATCGTGGAGGCTTCCAAGGAGACCATAGAAGAGGATATGGAAGAGGAAGAGGCAGATGATACAACGGGGAAGGAGGAAAACAATCCACTTTCTTCAACTGTGGTTAGATAGGCCACTTGGGAAAATTTTGTACCAAGCCCCACACATTGTGTGGATATTGCCACAATGTAGACCATGTCACAAAACATTGCCTGGATTTTTTGGTGAAGTGGGAAGAGAAAAAGGGGTGTTGTAACATGGTGATTTCCGCGTCATGAGAAGAAAAAAAGATGAAAGAAAAATCCCATGTATGGGTATTAACTTATGGAGGTATCCGCACATGAACTGATCTGAACAAAGGGGATTACTCAAGATAGATGTTAGAGTGAAATATTAGGAAAGCAATGCATGCACCTCCCAATTTTGACACTATGCAAAAAAAACGTTATTGCATGATGCACAAAAGGTGATAAAAAATGTAGTTGTGTGTGAGGAGTTGTGACAAACGATGTAATATGAAACACTATGCAATGCTTACCCCTAAACTAACTTGAAGAACCAGGTAAGTGAATTATTTTGTTGTTGTCTTAAAGTTTTGGGTGATCCTCTAATTACCAAGTAGTTGAAACACATGTTGAGGAGATGGATCAAGGAATGTGAGAATGAAGGTTCTATTTCTTCCCCGCTACCTCAACGAGATGTGCACCATGTCAATAGGATCAAGTGCACGAGGAGAGAGTTAAAAATGACAACAGAGTTAGGCAACTATGAGATGGAAGGTATTATGCTGGACCTGGGGTCTAATGTGAACATTTTCCCAAAGAATTCATAGGATTTGATGAGAAAAGCTAAGCTAGCATGGTATCCCATCCAACTTAGGCTTGCAAATCAGTATAGGATTTCTCCCATTGGAAGGTTGGAGAAGGTTGAAGTTAACAATGATGGGGTCAAGACAAAATAATATTTTAAGGTGATATAAATTATGAATGATTTTGACCCATATCTGGCTTTTCTTGGGATTGATTGGGTGTTTGATAACAATTATATCTTGAAATTGAAACAAAGGAAGATGTCATTCGAGATGGACACCTTACACATAATTTCTCTCTAGATTCGGCCGAGGGTGACAATATAACGAACCAATGAATGAGAATGTGAAAAGCTTGATGATTTAGAACATCTAAAACATCACAAGGCGCAAGGAGGATTACATGAACCCAACAATTGATGATGAGCCAGGGTGGAAGACGGTTTCAGTTTTGCAAAATTTTGAGTACCAATTTCGACATTTTTGCATGAGGACATGCAATGAATTAAGCATGGGGAAAAATATTGGGTCTCAGTTTTGACACCGATATCACCTTATCTTATCTTATATCTTGTTCAATTTTACCTCTGACATATGCATATTTTGTCTATTTCTTCCACAAACCTACCTTGTGACCTTATTCATATGCATAATGACGTAACCCATGTTAAAAACATGATTTGTTTGATTTCTTAATTAATTGGGACTAAATTATTGTTGTTTATGCTTCTAATTACTTTGATTACGCTAAGCATCTTTCATGACAAGGATTTATCTCATTCGGTATTTTTCCAGTACTTCCGCTCGTTCGGTACTGCAACATTGCAACTGTTCTATTATGGTACTCCTCCTATTCTGGTACCAACTCTGCGTTGTTCCGGTACTAAGATCTGTTACTGTGTTAGTCGAATACTAAACCCACTTCTACAGGATTGACGTTTTGAATGAGTACACTGGAGATGGATCCAAGAAATTGGTTGGCTGGAAGCATCCTTGGTTCGTTTTAAGACCACGATAGACTTCATCACTCATGCACTTCGTGTCATGAGGATGAAGTTCATTCCTTGAGATATGCTATGTTCACCAATTATAATATTTCGTAAACATTCGTTGATTATCTTCAAACTTTGATTGTAATGGCTGACCTTCTTTAAAAGGGACGTTGTGTAGATGATTGATAGAGATAATATACACCGTTATGCTGAAAATTGAATGTTGAATTACTGATTCACTCGTTTAATTGAAATAATACGGATGCTAGTTTTTTCAATTCATGGATGTGAGTAAAGTATCTATTCTGTAACTTATTTAGAGCTACCTTGTTGGTTTGGCAAGGGCCCACTACCCCAACCAAGGTAATTCTCCCTGTTTATGTGTGAACCAACACCTATTGGTGAAACCTCCTCTTCACTTTATAGAAGGTTGTTCGAAGATATGGCAGATGAGGATGGAAATGCAGCTAATGAAACTGAGACATTTAGATTCCCAATACTAGACATCAACAGATATGTTGCTATGAAGAATATTCCATTTTCATCACTACCTCACTTCCATGGTATGTCAACAGAAGATCCTGATTCATTTTTGTTTGAATTTGATATACTATGTAGAAGTTACAATTATGTTGATAGTGCACAAAAATTAAAACTCTTTCCAACCACACTAAAAGATTCAGCATTGAGATGGTTCATGAGTCTAGGGGAAAATAGTATCTTGTCTTGGGATGGTATGAAATAAAATTTCCTCCTAAAATATCAAGATTATTGCAGACCTAGAGATGCTAGGAATGACATATTTAAAATGCAACAAGTTGAGGAAGATAGTCTAGAAGACTACTTAGAAAGATTCCTATACAACTATCAAAAGACAAAACAATTTTCCTTAGACACAACCACAATAAGGACCATCTTTCTGAAGGGTATAAGGGATGGATGTATTGAAGTATTAAACCTTATGAGCTCTGGGGATGTATACCAGAAACCATTTGCAGATATTGCAAAATATTGTAAAAGGTATTCCCATAGCCAAGCCAAAACCCAGAAAAGTTTAAGGGATCCTATAAACATAATTACTAAACCGACACCAGGAGGTGTTATTAGGATATAATTGGGGAATCTACTACAAAACTTCAAAACAAGCATCCTCAACACTATCAACACCCAACTTGATACCATTAAAATCAAAAGAAAACAAGAAGAAGAAAATGCTACTTTGGAAATTTTATGTCCTAGGTGTAGGAAAAGGAATCCTGAAAAGGAATGTCCTATTAATGTCATTGAAGTTTGTGGACTATGTACATAGGATCACCCTACTGAAGAGTGTCCTTCCTTATCTAGAATACAAGCCATCCTTAAGGGATAATATCAAGAACATCATATCCCCCTAAGATGGTATGGAGGCAACAAAATCCGAATATGTTTGTAGATCCTACCACAAAATATTCACAACAACAATGGGTACCTCCAATGCCTTACCCTCAATGGTCACCTCAGCAACCAAAAATCCATCCTTGGCAACAAGGATGGAGGGGGATTGCATATGGGAATGTTACCTTTCAGCCATCAACCTTTCCCACTTACCCACAATACCTTTCCAATATCTCTCAGTTTCTACTAGGATTTAATCCACCTACTCTCCCTCCACCTCCACAACTGCAACAACTTACATTGCCTATGAACCCAAATCTGAATCAACAAATGCAAGCTGCACCTATCCCAAACCCTCCTTGGCCTACCCCTATTCCTGCACAACCCATTCCTAATCCACACAATAGACTTACACAACCTGTACAAAATCTTGAAGTACAAACCTTCCCCACTTATGTGATAACTCCTACTTCATTTAATGAAATTCAATTAAGATCAGGGAGGGTTTTGAATAAACCAAACCCTACTGTGATTATTCAAGAAGAAGAACAAGTAGATAACCAAGCAGTTGAAGAAGAAGAACAAATGGATAACCAATCAGATGAAGAAAGAGACACCCCTGTACAACATGAAATTCCTCCTCACATTCCTCATCCATGAGAAATAGCTCAGAAAAGTAATCCTCCCCCTTATCCATAAAGGTTACTTGTGAAGAAATATGAGGTACCTCTAGGGCATGATCTAGCAACTGAACTTAGAAACATATGTGTAAATATTCCCCTACTTCAAGCCATCACAAACATTCCTATTTATGCTAAGATTGTAAGGGATATTTGCATTAAAAATCCAGGGAGGAAGAGGAAGGAGCCTCTTGTTATACAAGTGGTTGGACATTTATCGTAATTTGTATAAGAAATTCCATCTAAATATAATGATCTAGGAAATCTAGTGGTGACCATAGAGATTAATGGTGTTTCTTTTCCAAACACACTTATTGATCTAGGAGCAACAATAAATGTTATGTTGGTTGACACCATGAAAACACTGCAACTAAATCACCTAAGACCAACACAGACTTTGCTAGAATTAGCATACAAATCAGTTATCAGTCCAACAGGAAGTCTAGATGATGTAGCAATCACTTTGGCCTCTTGGGATTACCGTGTGGATTTCTTAGTGATTCATCCTAAATCCTCTAAACCATGACATCCAGTGGTGCTTGGCCGACCTTGGTTGGCCACTGCTGATGCGTTTATTAGTTGTCAGTCTGGAGAGATGACAATCTCCAATGGGATCCAAAGTCAAAATATTATTCTCTTTCCTCCTTCCCAACCAGCCACTGAAGTTCCTTTCTGGTTGGAGAATCCCCGTTGGGAGGAGGATTGTACTCAACCCTTGTTAACACTCGAGCAAGTAAAAGGAGTTCAAGAGCAATCTGAAGAACATATTTTAGTCTTCTTTTTGGCTGATACCGAATGCATTGAATACCCTCAATCTTTTCCAGAATATACACATATCTTCAGCTCTTAATTTCAGGAAATCTGGCACTCCTCCACCTCTACAGTGTCCACCATTTCACAAATAGATGAAGGGAAAGAATCAATTGTCTAGATTGTTGAAATCAGTCATGGAAAAAATCCTTGTATATCAATGCTAGCTTAGAAACAGATTAACAACAAAAATTGATTCAAATGATTCAAGGATAATCTGGTGCTTTTGAATGGGATTACTCCAACATGAAAGGGATTCACCTAGACACTTGTATGCATTATATTTACACCAAAGACCAAATCAGTCCTGTTAGGCAACCCCAAAAAAGAATGAATCCAGCCTTAAAAGACATACTGAAAGAAGAACTCCAAAAACTCATGTATGCCAATTTTATTTACCCTATTTCAGATAGCAAGTGGGTATCCCCATTAGTTATTGTCCCTAAGAAAAATGGTAAATGGAGTATTTGTGTGGAATTTCGAGAATTGAACAAGGATACCTACAAGGATTAATTTCCTTTTCCTTTCATAGACCAGGTCTTGGACACTTTGTTTGGGAAGAGGTATTTTTCTTTTTTGGATGGGTTTAGTGGTTATAATCAGATCCAAATTTCACTAGAAGATCATGACAAATCCACATTTACTTGCCCATGGGGTACCTATGCTTATAGGGTTCTTTCTTTTGGTTTGTATAATGCCCCTGCCACCTTTCAAAGGGATGTCCTGGCCATTTTCTCTGATATGACCCATGACTATGTAGAATTCTACATGGATGACTTCAGAGTATATGGGGATGATTTCCAACAAGCATTGGACAATTTGGAGAAAGTATTGATCAGGTGTAAAGAGACTATTGGCACAGGGGCAGAACCAGGGCTCAACGCTTCAACAATGCACCAACAAAACCCTAACTACCGACCCTTTCAGCAACACCTGTAAAGAAGATGAAGTCTCACTCGAGGTAGAGGCAGGGGGGGTTGTAGGACTCAGGTGTCTACAACCAAGCTGGGACACAGATATGTGATTACAACACTTAGCAGGGCACTTAGACATAAATATACATTAGTTATTGAATCTCATTCACATCGCAGATTAAACCCTTATTACAGAACAACACAGTAACAATAAAGATCAAGCACTTCCAATCACTAAGCACATAACCTTAGCTCAGATTTAGCATTCAATCATCTTTAAGCACTAAGCAACAACATCGGATGCATTTTTCATACATTATAACAACAACACTAAGAAAATAAACAACATAACTCATAAATCACATCACATAAAGCACGCCAAGACACAAGATATACGTGGTTCACCCCAGGGTAGGGCTATGTCCACCAACTTCTTCTCTTATTCTTTATTATTCTTCAATCTTATTACATTTTGTTGCTCTTGTGCAGAAAGCCACAGATCCAATTCCGCCGAGGACAAGAGATCTGCGCACAGAGCACCAAATCCTCCTTCCCTAAATCAGGTCCAGGCACAAAGCCTTACATACAACGTCAGTGCACAAATCAACCTTTACAATATAATGTGCACATAGCCCACCAACCAGACTTCTTACATCGCTTGCACTAAGCTTCTACTAGTACTTTCTACATTACATTGCTTCCTATATATACTTTTACAAAAATACCTAAACATGGGTAAACCCATGGGCCAACATCCCATAACCCATTACATAAACCCTAGTAAACCCTTTGTTGGGTCCACAAGTCTGCAAAATAAGTGAGATCCCGCGATCTCAGCTCCGCATGGTGCTCCATCTTCGACCAACTTGTTGAAGTCCCAAAAGTGGTCAAACACGACCAATGTTTCCTCAAAACTTAGTCAAGGGCCAACATGCCCCCAACTCACCCGTGACTCGTCCTGAGTCATTCAGATTTGGGAAACACTACTTCAAAGGCCTCGAGCTTAGCTTGAGCTGCCTCAACTTGCTTCTTCGCCAGAGCCTCCTGCTCGACAAAATCCTGAATTATTTTCTCTGTAACAGGCCCTTCCAGGCGCTGCTCTACTATCGCAACCACTTGGTCTAGTTGCGAGCCTTGTCCTTCAATCTCTTCAAAAATCATGCAGGTTTCATCCTATACCAGCTGTAGTCTCTGTGTAACTTCCATGAATCTGCTCTCTATGGCAGTAATCTGCTACTGGACTGCACGCTACTCCTGTTGCCTCTTAATTTTCTCAACTGCAGTGAGTGACTTCATCTGTGCCTAGATGATGGATGCCTGCTGCTCTGCCTCCTATATCTGTGCTTCCAATTTCCTCAGCTTTGGATCTTCTGTGAGGCGTTCATAGGTCTGTGCACTTCGATCACTCAACTGCTTACATTCTAAGGTGAGGGTCCTGATCCTTCCAACTGCGCTCTTGGCGACTTCCTCCCTCTGATCGCGCACTTCTTGCGGAGTGCTTGACACTGCTTGAAGCTCTAGCTCTGTTATCCTTGCTTGAAGCTGTTGTATGGCCTCATTGAGATTTCCCACTTGAACCACTGTTGACTCTTCTTCCTCCCGTGCCAAGCCCGACATAGAGAGAAGTGCCTTAGTCATTGTCTCTTTGAACACAGTTTTCTCTGCGAGAAACTGGTCTTTTTCTTTCTGTATCTTTTCTTTGTCCTCCTTGAACATCACCCAAATTTTATCTTTCTCCTTCTCGTAGGTGGCTACGCAAGACTGTGCAACTCGTAGTTTCTTTAAGACCTCCTCCTTTTCTTTCTTCAAGGCTTCTGTAGCATTCTCCTTCTCTTCATGGACTCGATGAAGTCGAGCCTCTATTGCATCTGCTAGTTTTTATAACTGGGTGGGATCATCCTCCAATTCTGCAATCTTCGACGACGAGGGCACAATAGGTACTGCACGGCTCGAATGGATGGCTTGTTGCATCTCTGTTAGCTCCTTATTGATTCTTTCATACAGGGTCTCCTGCTTTTCTTCGTATCACTGCAAGATATCCTCTGAAGCATCCTCCACAGCTGCGATGATTAGATCGACGTCATCCTTTGTGAGCATGGCCTTCATCTTGGGCTTACTAGCGCACATATTCTTTCTTGATGAGAGTTTCTACAAAGAAACCTTCCTCTTCTTCGATGTTTCAACCTCGGTAGGGGGATCCTTCGGCGGTGTAACTTCGCCTTTGTCTTGATTTTCTCCTTCTTCCCCTCCTTCTTCTTGATTCACTTTGTCTCCTCCTCCTCCTGCGGGTGATTGAGGCCCACTTTCCTTTGAGGCGTTGTCCTCCTCATCAGTTTCTATGTTCTGCACTTTGTCCTTTTTCTTATTTTTCTTCGCACTAGTCTGTCCATCATGCTCGACCTGGGTGACCAAGGGAGTTCTGATAATGTCGAGGTCAGAGAGTTCTGCATCTTCCATCGGTACAAGGAACTCTACTAGCCATTCTTTGGTTATCTTTTCCATGTCTTCGTCGGTTAGGTTATAGTAGGATTGTAGCTCCTCCTTACTCTCATCCCTGCGCGCATTGATATAGATAAAGTGTCGATCTATGCGGAACTTCGCTAGCGGTCTGTACTAGTGCAATGTGTTCGGTGTCATGCATGGAAATGCCTCAATAACACGCTTCAGTTGCTGGTAGTAGGCATGGAAGACAACGCTCGACTACCACTGCTTCGACATTTCATTTGTATACCACAAGGTGGAGAACCTTGCGACCAACGACTCTGATGGCTTAACTTCTGGAAATGTCGCTCCTTCCGGCATCTTCCAAGTGACAAATACAATTAGTTCAAGTAACCAGCTAAAATGGAAATCATACCCCTGATCCTGCGCTTCGCGACAATATTTCTCGAGCTCGTTGATGAGGTAATTTTCCCAGTTCATTTGCATCCCCTCCATGCACTTTCCTGTGAGGTCTACTATGAATCCAATGACCTGTGTTGGACGGTTTGTGCCATACTGGATGAAGGCTACCTTGTAGCCTCACTTTCCCTTTTCTACATTGCCATAATCCTCCTTTATGCGTTGTGCCAGGGAGCGATCTAAATTCTTCCCTGGGTAGAACTGCTGAGGGTCTGGTCCCTGCATGCTCAGTCTTGTGATCAGGTGGATCATTTTAGGATCCATAGTAACGTGCCTGTTGAGCCATAGATATCTTCCATGATAGCATGACAAGAGGAGTTTAACGCAAGCGTTAACCTCCTGATGTCGACCAAAGTGAGGGATCTTCATAACGTTCAGTATCATTGACTGCGCGAGCTCCTTAATCCACGACTAGGAGACTATGTGCGGCTTCTTCCTAGTCGTCTTCATCAAAAACCTATGCGGCGTGAGCATCATGTAGTTCTTCCTGTCTCTGAGGTTAAAGACTCTATTCTTCAGAGCTAGGATCTGTCCTAACTAGGGTCCAACTATGCATATCCCCTTCGGGATGTATGCAGTGATCAACGTGTACTCAAAGTCACATGGGATACTGTCGCGGGTAACCGCGCCAGCCAAAGGCAGTATATAGTCGGGCAAGACCGACAGGATCTGCTTCACGTTAGCTAGATCGTCGCAGTGCTTGCTTCGCTTATCAGTAGCACGACTAGAACGACGTCCAGTCAAGGGGAATGATTGCAGTCCCCAGTTGACGATGCCTATATTATTATAGACATAACTCTCTCAACCATGAGCTCCACAAGAATCTCCTCCATAGAATTCTCTAATGCGCTAGGTTCGCCCGACATTCACACTTCTAACCAAATAGATCGGGTAGGCGAACGAACAAGCGAGTTAATCCAACGGATGGCAAGGCCTAGAAATCAAATCACGATATACAATCGATTCTCTGTTAGCTCAGATAATCACGGGTGGCAAAAAGTGGTACCGACGTAGTGTCCGACGCGTTAAATAAGAAATCATCATAATAGATTCCTCCAATGGGTAGGAATGCGTCAATCAATGTGAATCCGTCCGTTATGGCACGGTCTCAACGGTCCATTCTCTCATAAATACGTTTTCTAGCCGTTCTGGGTGTCATTCTAACGATCAGGGCACCTCCAACGGTCATATATCTTCACCGTGGCGAAGTCCCATCCTGCGTGGTTCTGTTATTCCGGTGAGGTTCAAGTTTTGCAAATCTGCCTCCTGCGAAGTCTTTTCTAGAGCTTCATGTATTTTTTCTAGCTTGGATTTCTTCTTATTGAGATTTCTTGCATTCTTTCCTATGATCCGAGTCTCTAGATTCATCTTTCCATTCTTATTCTTATATTTTCTTAGCATAGTGACTTCGCGCTGCTGACGTGCTCTCAAAGGGTTCAAAGGTAATACCTATTTGCTTACTATGTCCTAGGTGGACATACTTTCTTCTTGCATGGATAGGTCCTTCACACCTTCTTGCGTTCTTTCAACTTTGACAACTACTTCTCTTTCATTCTGCTTCTTTGACTCAACTTCTCGTTCTTCTATTAGTCGATCTATTCTTCGAGCTATGAGCTCCCTTAGTTCTTGCTTTTTCTTTTCTGTAGCTTCTTCTTCTGATTTCCTTCTGATCTGATCCTTCTCGATCCAAGTCGTTCCTAACAAAAGTGGAAAGGGGGTGTTGTTCTCAACAAATTTAATGACTTCAAATTCTTCTTCAGTCGATGTTTCATGAGAAATCATAGGTATATTAGTAACTCTTCCACATAGGGTTATCATCTTTCCTTTAAACAAGCCTATCCTTCCCAATGAAGGTATCATAGCAGGCTTTCCAAAAATTTCCCAAGTGGTGATTTCTGGCATAATATTCACGTGTGTTCTTTCATCCAATACACAATCTATGTCAAAGTCTTCTATTCTTGTAACTATGCGTTGTTTTTCTTTCAGGATCTCTAGTAAACTGATGTCTCTGTGATCATCCATTACTTCTTTTAACTCTATTAACATAGTCTCTGACTCTTTTTCTGTATGATCTTTTAACATATCCTTAGTTTCTTGACCTTATTTATAGTTTTCTTGTCTCATGTTCATCTTTTCAACTTTAGCAATCATCCTTGGGAAATCCTCAACCTCATGACCAATAGCTTTACAACAAAGACAAATAGGACCTGTACCAGGGCATTCCTTAGCAAGATGTCCTGATCTTCTTCAATTATAACACAATGTTAATCCTCTTTTTTTTTTAAGTGATCCCCAACCTCTCCTGTACTATGCACTGGGATCACAGTGATGGACCTGCAATCTGCACAAAATATTTCTAGGTTCCTGCATCCACTTATTAGTCCAAAAATCCTTTCTATGAATAGGAATAACATATCTTTCTCTATTTCTATCAAAGTTATTCAGATCAACTCTTTCTTCTAATTGTGCCCTAGCTTTTAGACTAGGAAAAAATCTATCAAACATACCTAGATTCATGCTTTTGAAGCAAAAATTTCCACTTATCTTACCCTTACGAGAGCACAAAGATTTAAGATCTTACCTCTTTTCTCCAGATCAGGTTTCTTTCTTAGCACAAAGATTCACAAGTCAAGTAGAATACTATGCACTACAACAATAGATCTATGCACAAAGCTCTCTCTTTTCTTCAGTTCCCAACAATCACAGTTTCAGGTCCCAACAACGGAACCATTTGTTAGCATAGGGGTAGACCTAAGGTTCAACGCTTCAACAACACACCAACAAAACCCTAACTACTAGCCCTTTCGGCAACACTTGCGAAGCAGATGAAGTCTCACCCGAGGTAGAGGCAGGGGGGGTTGCAGGACTCAGGTGTCTACAACCAAGATGGGACACATATATGTGATTACAACACTTAGCATGGCACTTAGACAACAATATACATTAGTTCTTGAATCTCATTCACATCGCATATTAAACCCTTATTACAAAACAACGCAGTAACAATAAAAATCAAGCACTTCCAATCACTCAACACATAGCATTAGCTCAGATCTAGCATTCAATCATCTTTAAGCACTAAGCAACAACATCATATGCATTCGTCATACATTATAACAACAACACTAAGCAAATAAACAACATAACTCATAAATCACATCGCACAAAGAACATCAAGACACAGGATATACGTGGTTCACCCTAGGGTAGGGCTATGTCCACCAACTTCTTCTCTTCTTCTTTATTAGTCTTCAATCTTCTTACATTATGCTGCTCCTATGCACAAAGGCATAGAGCCAACTCCGCTGAGGACAAGAGATCTGCGCACAGAGCACCAGATCCTCCTTCCCGAAATCAGGTCAAGGCACAAAGCCTTACATACAACGTCTGTGCACAAAGCAACCTTTACAATATAATGTGCACGTAGCCCTCCAACCAGACTTCTTACATCGCTTGCACTAAGATTCTACTAGTACTTTATACATTACATTCCTTCCTATATATACTTTTACAAAAAGGCCTAAAAATGGGTAAACCCATTGGCCGACATCCCATAACCCATTACATAAACCCTAGTAAACCCTTTGTTGGGTCCACAAGTCCGCAAAATAAGTGAGATCCTGCGATCTCAACTCCTCCTTGCACTCCATCTTCGACCAGCCTGTCGAAGTCCCAAAAGTGGTCAAACACGACCAATGTTTCCTCAAAACTTGGTCAAGGGCCAACAAAGACCAACCTTTTCCTCAATCATGAAAAATCTAGAATGATTCTCACTAAAGGAATTGTTTTAGGTCATCACATCTCCAGTATCGGAATAAGGGTAGACCCTACCAAGATTGACATCATTTCTCAAATCAAAATCCCTAGCTCACAGAAGGAAGTTAGAAGATTTTTAGGGCATGTTGGTTACGATAGGAGGTTCATTAAGAGTTTTACAAACCTAGCTGCCCTACTGTTCAAACTATTAGCAAAAGAGTCTGAATTCCGCTGGGATGAACAATGTCAAATTTCTTTTGAAATTTTAAAAACAAAGCTTTCAAGTGCCCCCGTTTTAAGAGGACCAAACTGGTCTCTTCCTTTTCATATCTACACAGATGCCTCAGATATACTTTGGGGGTTGTTTTAGGACATAGGGAAGGCTAGGTTCCATATGCTATATACTTTGTCAGCAAAAATATTTCACCTACTGAAGTAAATTACACTGTCACTGAAAAATAATTCTTGTTAGTAGTACATGCCATTAATAAGTTCAGACACTACATAACATGGTATGAAGTTTTTATACATACAAACCACTCAACCATCATATTTTTAAAGAAAAAACCCGTTACAAATGCTAGAGTGACTAGATGGTTGTTATTACTACACGAATTCAATATCACCATTATTGATAGACCTGGAAGAGATAATTTAGTTGTTGATTTCCTGTCTAGACTCATTCATACAGGTGATAATGCACCAGTAGATGACAATTTTCCAGATGAGAATCTATTTGTTATTTCTACTTACATTCCTTGGTATGCAGATGTAGCCAACTATATTGTAATAGGAAAGCTACCTTAGAATCTATCCTCTCGAGAAAAACAAAGAATTATCCAGCTGAGTGCCAATTACATGTGGCATGATGATTGTTTATACCGTACTGGGCCTGATTTGGTGATTAGAAGGTGTGTCTGGGAGGATGAGATGCATGACATCTTCAAATCCTGTCATGATAGTCCATGTGGAGGACATTTTTCTGATAAAAGAACAACATACAAGATATTACAATCCGACTACTATTGGCCAACTATTTTCAAGGATGAAAAGAAGTATGTGGCCAACTGTGATGATTGTCAGAGGATGGGAAAATCTACTGCAGTTGATGAGATGCCTCTCCAAGCTCAGGTAGTAATTGAACCTTTTAAGAAATGGGCTTTGGATTTTGTAGACCCATTAACCCTATGTCTCAAAGGAAGAAGTACATCCTGGTCTACACAGATTATGTGAACAAATGGGTCGAAGCTAAAGCTTTATATTCTACTAGTGAACAATTTTTTGTAGATTTTATTTTTGAAGAAATATTTACTCGCTTTGGTGTTCCTCGAGAAATAGTAATTGACCAAGGAACCCAATTCACCTCCAATTTGGTCAAAGATTGAACACTATAAAATTAAACATAGAAAATCTTCACCTTATTACCCTCAAGCAAATGGGTAGGTGGAATCAACTAACATGGTGATAGAAGCTATTCTTACCAAGACTGTTCAGCTACTTCATAAAGATTGGGTTGATAAGTTTCCTGAGGCCTTATGGGCCTATAGAACAACTTGGAGAAACATAATGGGCCATACACCTTATGAGTTGGTATATGGGAAGCAAGTGTTGATTCCCATAGAATTTCAAGTGAAAACCTTTAGGAATTCCATGCAATTAGGGATGGATTTGGATGAAGCTAAAAAACAAAGGATACTGCAGTTGAATGAGCTTGATGAGATCAAACAATATGCTCTTCAAATGACTACCCTTATACAAGAAAAGATGACTAAATGGAATGATAAGTACATCAAGAAAAAGTATTTTCAGTCAGGTGATTGGGCCCTACTATATGATAGTTGGTTCAATAATTTTAAAGGTAAATTATCTACTAGATGGTTGGGACCCTATGAAGTTGATATAGTTTAAGACAATGGTTCAGTTAAGATAAATACTATTGATGAGACTCAGACCTTGTTTGTCGTGAATGGACATCGATTGAAGGTTTATCATAAGCCTCTATCCAAAGAAGATTTTATCAGACATGTTCTTCAAAATTCCGAAATGCAATTGGTAAGAAAGGGGATTTCTCCTCCTGCTTGTTAGGCAAAAATATTGTCGTTTAATTACGTTGTAGTATTTGCCCAACCATTTAATTTGTCAATCCGAGGTTCATAGGCTTACAAAGCACACACACTATATATGCAGGACTGAAGTAGAAGTAATCTAATCTAAATTGCTGAAATGAAACTAATCTAGGAAAGAAGGAAACATTAATCTAGGAAAGCAGAAAATTGCATAAAGGAAAAACAATACAACATGTGAAGAGTTAACGACAAATAACATATGTGAGATCACACAATAAAGCTATCTTGAATTACATAACAATAATCAAATGACAATCATGAAAGCATAACA
>SNQJ01S0060387.1:71602-91155 GCA_010110895.2 Picea sitchensis
TGAACACTATTCTTCACACGACTTCAAACTAGAAGATAAAGCTCATAGTAAAAATCTCAAGCAAACACTCGGTTGAAAAATATTCTTACTCAGATAGCAAGTCTGCTCATTAAAGGCTCGTGAAATAAAAAGATGAATTGAGACCCTGCTTCCTATAGCAATTGAATTCACATAATAATTGACAATTCACTCTATTTACTCTTGGAAAGAAACCAATCATGACCTAATCAATTCCAATCAAAACTTCCTTCCTCAATACAGGAGACAGTCAATATGATTGAAATACTTCATTATTGATGCATGAAGGGTGAGAGATGAAGTCTAATTGTTCTCGTACCTACTGAGGACAACACAATTACTAAGACTTCCAAATTCAGAAAAATAACAATTGCTTATCTAACAATCCCAAACATCTACCCAGCTTTTGTTGACTAAATATCACCCTACAGAAACATAAATAGAATCATCTACTATGCTTAATGTATATCTGTTCATTCACAATGATCCAAAATCAACACGTATCTATTTAGAGATCTACATTGCACTTAGGAAAGTTCATGCACTCAAAATCATTTGCAATACACAATTATTTTATTTGCACACTCGTACAATTAACTTATGTCCACACATAAACATATACAGGGAGACTTACCTTAGTTGGGGCAGTGGGCCCTTGCCGAACCAACAAGGTAGCTTTAAAGAAGTTACAAAATAGATTTACTCACATCCATGAATTGAAAAAACTAGCATTCGTATTCTTTCAATTAAATGAGTGAATCAGTAATTCAACATTCAATTTCCAGCATGACGGTGTATATTATCTCTATCGATCATCTACACAGCGTCCCTTTTAAATAAGGTCAATCATTACAACCAAAGTCTGAAGATAATCAACGAATGTTTACAAAATAATATAATTGGGGAACATAGTGTATCTCAAGGAATGGACTTCATCCTCATGACACAAAGTACATGAGTGATGAAGTCTATCGTGGTCTTCAAACTAACCAAGGATGCCTCCAGCGAACTCCAATGTACTCATTAAAAATGTCAATCCTGTAGAAGCGGTCTTAGTACTGAACTAATACAATAATAGATCTTGGTACCGAATCAGCGCAGAGTTGGTACTGGAATAGGCGGAGTACCGGAATAGAACAATTGATGTTGCAGTACTGGACCAGTTGATAGTTGTACCGAACCAGTTGATGTCCATCCTTTGACCTGCAAATAAACACAACAACAAAAGAAATTTAGACGAATAAAACAAAACCAAATTTTACATGTTGTTACAGCATGTTGAAACAGTGAAATTTTTACATGCTGAAACAGTGAAATTTTTACATGCTGTTACAGCATGCTGAATCGGTGAAATTTTTTTTACATGCTGAGACAGTCGTTGTTATAGCAACATTTATATGCTGAAACAGTGACGGTTTTTTTTTTTGGCTGTAACAGTGATCTACAAACAATAAAAAATTATAAAAAAAACTCTTTTTCAAAACCTTGGTTGTCTGCACATTTCACCTTCCATGAATTTTAGTCTACATTGAATATGGCGGAATCATATCAACTTGCACCTGCCATGCTAAAACTTGCAAACAAAAACAATAAAAATTAAGATCTGAAACTTTTCTAAATTTCCACATCGCCTAGATCTGAATGTTTAAAGTTCATTGTTTGGCTCGGGCCAAGAATAGTGAAACTAAAACTGCACTATTCCTAAAACTTCGTTGATTGTGCAAAGACCTTGTTCTCAATTAAACTTCGTTTAAATTTCCACAATAATCTTTTGTCTCAGCCAACTCGTCTCTGGTTTGAGTTGCAGCAAGGACATTATAGACTCATGGTTGTCTCTTTTGGACAAACAAAATTTTCTTTTCCATTGCTTCAATCTTCACTTCTGGTGCTTTGAACGTAGTTTGTGTGGCCAAGCTAGAGACTCTTAGCACAGTATGGGATGTTTTCTGATCTAGATGCTGATTTTTTTCATACGAGAGAGACAGTAATGGCTCTTGAGGAAGATCCAGGATCAAATCTTTCCAAGCTGGATTGACTGGCCGATAGTTGTGAGAAAAAAATTCCACTCTTTGCTTAACAGTTTGGTTAGATCTGCTTCATCTGATATAGCCATCACAAGAAGATTCATGTCCATCAAATATCCTGGCATATCCATCAAATTTCGTTGCATATTTATCAAATATTAGGTATCGGCCTGAGAATAGGGTGATCGGATGGGTTTGTTGCAAACTCCATTCAACGCACTGGGAAAAAAAACAGCATCCAATTAATTACCCAAACTGAGATCTCGGCGTGGATCGTAGAATATGGAGGTTTGAATGCTCGACTATTAAGGGAATAAGCCGAGTTTTCACGTGATTGGTTGGGTTGATTATTATCTACTCACGATTATCTGCCATGCTCTCATACTTGGCAGCACGATCTTGTTCGTTGGTCCAATATTTCTGTCAGTTAACGTCCACTCACAGATTGTCAACTTCGGGTTCAATTTCTGAGAAAACGGAGCAAAATTTTGAAAATCAGCCACATGGGTTTCGTGCAGAAGGGTCTTATTTAGTTGACACGCGGACGGTTAGCCAAAATTCTGCTTGGTTTGAGAGCAGTTTGTGTTTCTTTGAACGTGTAAAAGCCAGATTTCGGGAAATAACGGATTTGCAAGAAACGTCTATGCCAAGTGGAACGCCCAGTGATTACTCAAACTAAATGAAAAGTGGATACCAGTCAGCATGGAGGTTTGAATATTATTTTCTTATGGATGCATGCTGACAGAAGATTCATGGAGAATCGAGAGCAGCAAAGTTCATTCACGTTCAAATTTAGAAGATAAAAAGTTATCCAGCGGCCTCTTACTCATCTTGAACTGTATGAAGGAATGATTGTGGCACGACACGGTTGTCAAGAATTGAAATTTTGTATAAGAAATTGTAACTTGTGTTTTGCTTGCAATCCTAGTTTATGGTTTAGTAGAATTTTCGTTATTTTAATTTTCTTTAGATTAAAACAAAAACAATAAAAAAACATTTGATTATCGATACTTTTGGTTGGTTAAATATTAATGTTTTAAAATGAGATATTTTCTTTAAAAAAAAAAAAAAAACATCCCTGAAACTAATAACAAAAACATGTTTTCATGTTTAACATTCGTTTGTTTTTCTTAAGTCACTTTGGCAGACATCAATGACGAAACAAGTAAGTGTGGACAACAGGTATAATTGCATTTATTTTCTATCTCAATTAGCTCGCATTTTGCATTTTATGTTTTGCAATGCTCTCATGAAGTTTTGATTGCAGGATTAATACTAAAGACTGATTGCAGGAACATGACGCTCGTTTTCCATGCCACAGTGATCTTCAAGAATCACAACATTTCAGAAAAACATGTTTACTAGACAGCTTGAAGGAGTTGTTACTCATCAGAAACATCATGACGTTTGTTGTTACACATAAACATTTCGTTGATACACAACAACATTTTGCTGTTACACAGAAACTTTTTGTGCATCTTGATGTTTGTTGTTACACAGCGACCATGTTGATACACCATGTTGTGATACACTATTATTTCCGCATTTTGCCAAATTTCATGCTATGACACTATCCCATTTCTCCTTCAAAGTTGATTAGTCATCCTATGTTGAAGCCATCTTCCATTGCCTTAACTTTCATGACTTCACACATGCCTATTCCTTTCTGAGTTGCATACATTCCTTTATCTTTTTCAGTTCACTTTTTCCTTCTTTTTCCATTCCAGTTTGCCTCTTGAATAAAACCAATTCCCTTTCCATGATTACATTTCCTTGCCATAAACACTGTTGTTGCTGAGATATTTCATATAGTCCTACCAAATATTTTTATACAAACTCGCATTGACTGATGTGGGATTCCTTAAGGCCCACCTTTCAACAGTCTTGCCCCATCGACCTCAACACCTTATCTAGGATATAGACTAGAGTCCATTTTGAGTACCTGGAGGCTTGCATGCCTTAATGGCAAGTTCTCTCACTGACAATCATGGGAATACATCAATGTCCCTTGATCGTCAGATCTTGCAAGTGGCTCGACATCAGCTCACTCATTCGCACTTCGCCAGATGTACTCGGGTACCTTGGCACTCATTGACATCAATGGTGAGTTGTCTCACATTGGTTAACGACATTCATCATTGGTCGGTAATCCAATGACTTCTTTTCATGCTCGACATCGACACATTCATTCGCATGATTAGAATTGTACCATTAGGTTTCGCAGCGGGTGAAGACTATACACTTTTCATGACACTATCAGCAGTTACAGCAACATGACTACCACTATTTGAGACTACTACAGTTCCACTTTCATGCTTTCTCTTTTCCATAATTCATTCAGCAACAGTTTTCACATTCTCTGATTCAGCAGACAGCAGTTGCCACTCCAGCAACAGTCACTTTCCACATGATCCTGCAGCAGTGACATCTTCCATGATCTAGCAATCGCATCAGCTATATTCTTATTGCATAGTTCATCACCATTTTGGGTAAATGGAGGTATGTTATTTTCTAAACTTTAATCATGTAATTCCTCAACTGCTAGCAATGAATAATTTGGAAAATTCCCTGATCCAGTTCCCTTTCCTTTTCACTTCTACGACTTATGCCACGTTGCATGAGGACATGCAACAAGTTAAGTTGGGGGGTAGGAGACCTTATTCACTATCATCACTCCATTTTTCCACGACCATCATTCCATTTTTCGTCTCATTTACCAGTTATGAACATTTATTTTCCAACAATACTTTGTTGTACTTTATTTCATAAGCACCGATATATATATTGGCATGATTCACACATATACAAAAACAAAAAAGGGCTTTCTTATACTCAGTAATGTTTTCCTTATGCATATTGATAGCATACATTTTCCAGTAAAAATATGGGCAAATTATTATCATAACAGTAAGAGAACAAATAACGAAATGAATGTTGTTAACATAAGAACCAACATTCTTTATATTCATGGTTGTCACACAAGAACCAACCATAGGAAAATATCAGTTGTTACTGGAAACTAATATGGGTAAATTATTATCATAACAGCAAGAGAACAAGTAACGAAATGAATGTTGTTAACACAAGAACCCACATTCTTTATATTCATGGTTGTCACACAAGGACCAACCATAAGAAAATGTCAGTTGTTACTCATGTAAATCCCATCCTGGGAAACATTTATTATCATCACTCAAAGCCAACATTCAGATGCCAAAATTTCTTGAGAAGATCTATGCATGGTTGCATGAGGACATGCAACAAGTTAAGTTGGGGGGTATCTTGGGGCTCAGAAATGTCCTATTCTCATCCACCTTTCCCTTCATCCTTCTTCACATTTCATCGCCCCATTAACCTTTCATGATATCATTTCCATAAATATACTTGGGTTTCACCTTATTTTCTCCACTTTATTCATTTTAGTATTTAAAAGGAATTTGTGATTAAATGTTAGAAAATCAACATGTTTTCGTATATATCTCAAATATGTGTGAGCTTTGTAATGTGTAGGAATATGTGAAGGATTAATTCAAAGGACTTATCGAACACTTCCTCCACCATTTCAATATTTGAGGAGATAATTCAAGCCCATTCCAAGGAGAAGATCATGGAGATTTGGTTGGAATATCTTATCTAAGATATATGAGAGATATGTGTGAGGATTTAAAGGGATTATATTTTGTAATAATGGATATGTGTGAGGATTTAAAGGGATTATATTTGTAATAATGGGAAATATGTTGGAGAGAATAGTGGATCTATAATAATGAGATGGTTATCTTTATCTTCAAGGCTCTCATGTATGAAAGAGAGTGCCTTCTCTTCATAAGAATCTCAATTAGGTTTTATTAGAATGGTAGTCATTGGGATTCAAAAGAGAAAGGGATTCTTAGCTTGATTCATATTCTTTCATTGTTATGCCTTCATGATCATTACTTGATCATTAAGCTGCAATTCAGTTTTATTGTGTATTCACATGCATTGTCTAACTCTTCACAAGTTGTACTGCTTTTCCTATGCAATTCCCATTCCTAGATTAATGTTTCCTTCTTTCCTAGATGAGTTTCATTTCAACAATTTAGATTAGATTACTTCTACTTCAGTCCTGCATATATAGTGTGTGTTCTTCGTAAGCCTACGAACCTCGGATTGACAAATTAAATGGTTGGGCAAATACTACAATGGAATTAAACGACAATATTTCCGCCTAACAAGCAGGAGGAGAAATCCCCTTTCTTACCAATTGCATTTCAGAATTTTGAAGAACATGTCTGATAAAATTTTCTTTGGATAGAGGCTTATGATAAACCTTCAATTGATGTCCATTCACGACAAACAAGGTCTGAGTCTCATCAATAGTATTTATCTTAAATGAACCATTGTTGTAAATTGTATCAACTTCATAGGGTCCCAACCATCTAGTAGATAATTTACCTTTAAAATTCTTGAACCTATTATCATATAGTAGGGCCCAATCACCTGACTGAAAAGACTTTTTCTTGATGTACTTATCATTCCATTTAGTCATCTTTTCTTTTATAAGGGTATTCCTTTGAAGAGCATATTTTTTGATCTCATCAAGCTCATTCAACTGCAGTATCCTTTGTTTTTTAGCTTCATCCAAATCCATCCCTAATTGCATGGAATTCCTGAAGGTTTTCACTTGAAATTCTATGGGAATCAGCACATGATTATATGCCCGTTGTGTTTCTCCAAGTTGTTTTATAGGCCCATAAGGCCTCAGGAAACTTCTCAACCCAATCTTTATGATGTAGTTGAACAGTCTTGGTAAGAATAGCTTCTATCACCATGTTAGTTGATTCCACCTACCCCTTTGCTTGAGGGTAATAAGGTGAAGATTTTCTATGTTTAATTTTATAGTGTTCAATCTTTGACCAAATTGGAGGTGAATTGGGTTCCTTGGTCAATTACTATTTCTCAAGGAACACCAAAGCGAGTAAATATTTCTTCAAAAATAAAATCTACAAAAAATTGTTCACTAGCAGAATATAAAGCTTTAGCTTCGACCCATTTGGTCACATAATCTATGCAGACCAAGATGTACTTCTTCCTTTGAGACATAGGGTTAATGGGTCTACAAAATCCAAAGCCCATTTCTCAAAAGGTTCAATTACTACATGAGCTTGGAGAGGCATATCATCAACTGCAGTAGATTTTCCCATCCTCTGACAATCTTCACAGTTGGCCACATACTTCTTTGCATCCTTGAAAATAGTTGGACAATAGTAGCCGGACTGTAATATCTTGTATGTTGTTCTTTTATCAGAAAAATGTCCTCCACATGGACCATCATGACAGGATTTGAAGATGTCATGCATCTCATCCTCCCAGACACACCTTCTGATCACCAAATCAGGCCCAGTACGGTATAAACAATCATCATGCCACATGTAATTGGCACTCAGCTCGATAATTCTCTGTTTTTCTCAGGAGGATAGATTCTAAGGTAGCTTTCCTATTACAATATAGTTGGCTACATCTACATACCAAGGAATGTAAGTAGAAATAACAAATAGATTCTCATCTGGAAAATTGTCATCTACCGGTGCATTATAACCTGTATGAATGAGTCTAGACAATAAATTAACAACTAAATTATCTCTTCCAGGTCTATCAATGATGGTGATATTGAATTCTTGTAGTAATAATAGCCATCTAGTCACTCTAGCATTTGTAACAGGTTTTTTCTTAAAAAATATCATGGTTGAGTGGTTTGTATGTATAAAAACTTCATACCATGTTATGTAATGTCTGAACTTATTAATGGCATGTACTACTAACGAGCATTATTTTTCAGTGACAGTGTAATTTACTTCAGTAGGTGAAATATTTTTGCTAACAAAGTATATAGAATATGGAATCTAGCCTTCCCTCTGTCCTAAAACAACCCCCAAAGTATATATGAGGCATCCATGTAAATATGAAAAGGAAGAGACCAGTTTGGTCCTCTTAAAACGGGGGCACTTGAAAGCTTTGTTTTTAAAATTTCAAAAGAAATCTGACATTGTTCATCCCAACGGAATTTAGACTCTTTTGCTAATAGTTTGAATAGTGGGGCAGCTAGGTTTGTAAAACTCTGAATGAACCTCCTATAGTAACCAACATGCCCTAAAAATATTCTAAATTCCTTCTGTGAGCTAGGGATTTTGATTTGAGAAATGATGTCAATCTTGGTAGGGTCTACCCTTATTCCGATACCAGAGATGTGATGACCTAAAACAATTCCTTTAGTGAGAATCATTCTAGATTTTTCATGACTAAGGGAAAGGTTGGTCTTTGTTGGCCCTTGACCAAGTTTTGAGGAAACATTGGTCGTGTTTGACCACTTTTGGGACTTCGACAGGCTGGTCGAAGATGGAGCGCAAGGAGGAGCTGAGATCGCAAGATCTCACTTATTTTGCGGACTTGTGGACCCAGCAAAGGGTTTACTAGGGTTTATGTAATGGGTTATGGGATGTCGGCCAATGGGTTTACCCATTTTTAGGCCTTTTGTAAAAGTATATATAGGAAGGAATCTAATGTATAAAGTACTAGTAGAATATTAGTGCAAGCGATGTAAGAAGTATGGTTGGAGGGATATGTGCACATTATATTGTAAAGGTTTCTTTGTGCACAGACGTTGTATGTACGGCTCTGTGACTTGACCTAATTTCGGGAAGGAGGATCCGGTGCTTTGTGCGTAGATCTCCTATCCTCAGCGGAGTTGGCTCTATGGCTTTGTGCATAGGAGCAGCAGAATGTAAGAAGATTGAAGACTAATAAAGAAGAAGAGAAGAAGTTGGTGAACATAGACCTACCCTGGGGTGAACCACGTATATCCTGTGTCTTGATGTTCTTTCTGTGATGTGATTTATGAGTTGTGTTGTTTATTTGCTTAGTGTTGTTGTTATAATGTATGACGAATGCATATGATGTTGTTGCTTAGTGCTTAAAGATGATTGAATGCTAGATCTAAGCTAATGCTATGTGTTGAGTGATTGGAAGTGCTTGATTTTTATTGTTACTGC
Source organism: Picea sitchensis (assembly GCA_010110895.2). Taxonomy (NCBI): domain Eukaryota; kingdom Viridiplantae; phylum Streptophyta; class Pinopsida; order Pinales; family Pinaceae; genus Picea; species Picea sitchensis. The sequence continues at coordinate 80,673 of SNQJ01S0060387.1, forward strand.
GTTGTTCTGTAATAAGGGTTTAATATGCGATGTGAATGAGATTCAAGAACTAATGTATATTGTTGTCTAAGTGCCATGCTAAGTGTTGTAATCACATATATGTGTCCCAGCTTGGTTGTAGACACCTGAGTCCTGCAACCCCCCCTGCCTCTACCTCGGGTGAGACTTCATCTGCTTCGCAAGTGTTGCCAAAAGGGCTAGTAGTTAGGGTTTTGTTGGTGTGTTGTTGAAGCGTTGAACCTTGGGTCTACCCCTATGCCAACAAATGGTTCCATTGTCGGGACCTGAAACTGTGATTGTTGGGAACTGGAGAAAAGAGAGAGCTTTGTGCATAGATCTATTGTTGTAGTGCATAGTATTCTACTTGACTTGTGAATCTATGTGCTAAGAAAGAAACATGATCTGAAGAAAAGAGGTAATATCTTAAAGCTTTGTGCTCTGGTAAGGGTAAGATAAGTGGAAATTTTTTCTTCGAAAGCATGAATCTAGGTAAATTTGATAGATTTTGTCCTAGTCTGAAAGCTAGGGCACAATTAGAAGAAAGAGTTGATCTAAATAAATTTGATAGAAATAGAGAAAGATATGTTATTCATATTCATAGAAAGAATTTTTGGACTAATAAGTGGATGCAGGAACCTAGAAATATTTTTTGTAGATTGCAGGTCCATCACTGTGATCCCAGTGCACAGTACAGGAGAGGTTGGGGATCACTTAAAAGAAAGAGAGGATTAACATTGTGTTATAATTGCAGAAGATCAGGACATCTTGTTAAGGAATGCCCCGGTACAGGTCCTATTTGTCTTTGTTGTAAAGCTACTAGTCATGAGGTTGAGGATTTCCCAAGGATGATTGCTAAAGTTGAAAAGATGAACATGAGACAAGAAAACTATAAATAAGGTCAAGAAACTAAGGATATGTTAAAAGATCATACAGAAAAAGAGTCAGAGACTATGTTAATACAGTTAAAAGAAGTAATGGATGATCACAGAGACATCAATTTACCAGAGATCCCGAAAGAAAAACAACACATAGTTACAAGAATAGAAGACTTTGACATAGATTGTGTATTGGATGAAGAAACACACGTGAATATTATGCCAGAAATCACCACTTGGGAAATTTTTGGAAAGCCTATTATGATATCTTCATTGGGAAGGATAGGCTTGTTTAAAGGAAAGATGATAACCCTATGTGGAAGAGTTACTAATATACCTATGATTCCTCATGAAACATCGACTGAAGAAGAATTTGAAGTCATTAAATTTGTTTAGAACAACGCCCCCTTTCCGCTTTTGTTAGGAACGACTTGGATCGAGAAGGATCATATCAGAAGGAAAGCAGAAGAAGAAGCTACAAAAAATAAAAAGCAAGAACTAAGGGAGCTCATAGCTCGAAGAATAGATCGACTGATAGAAGAATGAGAAGTTGAGTCAAAGAAGCAGAATGAAAGAGAAGTAGTTGTCAAAGTTGAAAGAACGCAAGAAGGTGTGAAGGACCTGTCCATGCAAGAAGAAAGTATGTCCACCCAAGACATAGTAAGCAAAGAGGTATTACCTTTGAACCCTTTGAGAGCACTTCAGCAGCGCGAAGTCACTATGCTAAGAAAAGATAAGAATAAGAATGGAAAGAGGAATCCAAAGACTCGGATCACAGGAAAGAATGCAAGAAATCTCAATAAGAAGAAATCCAAGATAGAAAAAATACAAGAAGCTCCAGAAAAGACTTCGCAAGAAGAAGATTTGCAAAACTTGAACCTCGTCGGAATAACAGAACCACGCAGGATGGGACTTCGCTACGGTGAAGCTATATGACCGTTGGAGGTGCCCTGACCATTAGAATGACACCCCAGAACGGCTAGAAAACGTATTTATGAGTGAATGGACCGTTGAGACCGCGCCATAACGGACAGATTCACATTGATTAACGCATTCCTACCCGTTGGAGGAATCTATTACAATGCTTTCTTATTTAACCCGTCAGACACTGCGTCGGGACCACTTTTTGCCACCCGTGATTATCTGAGCTAACAGAGAATCGATTTTATATCATGATGTGATTTATAGGCCTCGCCATCCGTTGGATTAACTCGCTTGTCTATTCGCCTAACCAATCTATTTGGTTACAAGTGTGAATGTCGGGCAAACCTAGCGCATTAGAGAAGTCTGTGGAGGAGATTCTCTTGGAGCTCATGGTTGAGAGAGTTATGTCTATAATAATATAGGCATCGTCGACTAGGGACTGCAATCATTCCCCTTGACTTGACGTCATTCTATTCGTGCTACTGATAAGTGAAGCAAGCACCGCGACAATCTGGCTAACGCGAAGCAGATCCCATCGGTCTTGCCCAACTATGTACTGCCTTTGGCTGGTGCGTTTACCCGCGACAGTATCCAATGTGACTTTGAGTACACGTTGATCACTGCATACATCTCGAAGGGGATATGCGTAGTTGGACCCCAGTTAGGACAGATCCTGGCTCTGAAGAATAGTGCCTTTAACCTCAGAGACAGGAAGAACTACGTGATGCTCGTGCCGCGTAGGTATTTGATGAAGACGACTGGGAAGAAGCCTCACATAGTCTCCTAGTCATGGATTAAGGAGCTCACATAGTCAATGATAGTGAATGTTATGAAGATCTCTCACTTTGGTCGACATCAGGAGGTTAACGCTTTCGTTAAAATCCTCTTGTCGTGCTATCACGGATGATATCTATGGCTCGACAGGCACGTTACTATGGATCCTAAAATGATCCACCTGATCACAATACTGAGCATGCAGGGACCAGACCCTCAGCAGTTCTACCCGAGGAAGAATTCAGATCGCTCCCTAGCACAGCGGATAAAGGAGGATTATGGCAATGTAGAAAAGGGAAAGTGAGGCTACAAGGTAGCCTCCATCCAGGATGGCGCAAACCGTCCAACACAGGTCACTGGATTCGTAGTAGACCTCGCAGGAAAGTGCATGGAGGGGATGCAAATGAACTGGGCAAGTTGCCTCATCAACGAGCTCGAGAAATATCGTTGCGAAGCGCAGGATTAGGGGTATGATTTCCATTTTAGCTGGTTACTTGAACTAATTGTATTTGTCACTTGGAAGATGCCGGAAGGAGAGACATTTCCAAAAGTTAAGCCATCGGAGTCATTGGCCACAAGGTTCTCCACCTTGTGGTATACAAATGAAATGTCGAAGCAGTGGTAGTCGAACGTTGTCTTCCATGCCTACTACCAGCAACTGAAGCATGTTATTGAGGCATTTCCATGCATGACACTGAACACATTGCACCAGTACAGACCGCTAGTGAAGTTCCACATAGATCGACACTTTATCTATATCAATGCGTGCAGGGATGAGAGTAAGGAGGAGCTACAGTCCTACTATAACCTAACCGACGAAGACATGGAGAAGATAATCAAAGAATGGCTAGCAGAGTTCCTTGTACCAATGGAAGATGCAGAACTCTTTGACCTCGACATTATCAGAAGTCCCTTGGTCACCCGGGTCAAGCATGATGGACAGACTAGCGCGAAGAAAAATAAGAAAAAGGACAAAGTGCAGAACATAGAAACTGATGAGGAGGACAACGCCTCAAAGGAAAGTGGGCCTCAATCACCCGCAGGAGGAGGAGGAGACAAAGTGAATCAAGAAGAAGGAGGGGAAGAACGAGAAAATCAAGACAAAGGCGAAGTTACACCACCAAAGGATCCCCCTACCGAGGTTGAAACATCGAAGAAGAGGAAGGTTTCTCTGTAGAAACCCTCATCAAGAAAGAATATGTGTGTCAGTAAGCCCAAGATGAAAGCCACACTCACAGAGGATGACGTTGATCTAATCATCCCAGTTGTGGAGGATGCTTCAGAGGATATCTTGCAGCGATATGGAGAAAAGCAGGAGACCCTGTATGAAAGAATCAAGAAGGAGCTGACAGAGATGCAACAAGCCATCCATTCGAGCCGTGCAGTACCTACTATGCCCTCGTCGTCGAAGATTGCATAATTTGGGGATGATCCCACCCAGTTATGAAAACTAGCAGATGCAACAGAGGCTCGACTTCATCGAGTCCATGAAGAGAAGGAGAATGCTACAGAAGCCTTGAAGAAAGAAAAGGGGGAGGTCTTAGAGAAACTATGAGTTGCACAGTCTTGCTTAGCCACCTACGAGAAGGAGAAAGATGAAATTTGGGTGATGTTAGAGGAGGACAAAGAAAAGATACAGAAAGAAAAATACCAATTGCTCGCAGAAAAAATTGTGGTCAAAGAGGCAGTGACTAAAGCACTTCTCTCTGTGTTGGGCTTGGCACAGGTGGAAGAAGAGTCAATAGTGGTTCAAGTGGGAAATATCAATGAGACCATACAACAGCTTCAAGCAAGGATAACAGAGCTAGAGCTTCAAGCAGTGTCGAGCACTCTGCAAGAAGTGCGTGATCAGAGGGAGGAAGTCGCCAAGAGCGCAGTTGGAAGGATCAGGACCCTCACCTTAGAATGTAAGTAGTTGAGTGATCAAAGTGCATAGACCTATGAATGCCTCGCAGAAGATCCAGAGCTGAGGAAACTGGAAGCACAGATACAGGAGGCAGAGCAGCAGGCATCCACCATTTAGGCACAGATGAAGTCACTCACTGCAATTGAGAAAATTAAGAGATAACAGGAGCAGCGTGTAGTCCAGTAGCAGATTACTGCCATACAGAGCAGATTCATGGAAGTTACACAGAGACTACAGTCGGTATAGGATGAAACCTGCACAATTTTTGAAGAGATTGAAGGACAAGGCTCGCAACTAAACCAAGTGGTTGCGACAGTGGAACAGCGCCTGGAAGGGCTTGTTATAGAGAAAATATTTCAGGATTTCGTCGAGCAAGAGGCTCTGGCGAAGAAGCAAGTCGAGGCAGCTCAAGCTAATCTTGAGGCCTTTGAAGTAGTGTTTCCCAAATTTGAGTGACTCGGGACGAGTCACGGGTGAGTGTTGGGGTCATGTTGGCCCTTGACCAAGTTTTGAGGAAACATTGGTCATGTTTGACCACTTTTGGGACTTCAACAAGTTGGTCGAAGATGGATCACCATGCGGAGCTGAGATCACGGGTTCTCACTTATTTTGCGGACTTGTGGACCCAACAAAGGGTTTACTAGGGTTTATGTAATGGGTTATGGGATGTTGGCCCATGGGTTAACCCATGTTTAGGTATTTTTGTAAAATTATATATAGGAAGGAATGTAATGTAGAAAGTACTAGTAGAAGCTTAGTGCAAGCGATGTAAGAAGGCTGGTTGGTGGGCTATGTGCACATTATATTGTAAAGGTTGATTTGTGCACAGATGTTGTATGTAAGGCTCTGTGCCTGGACCTAATTTAGGGAAGGAGGATTTGGTGCTCTGTGCGCAGATCTCCTGTCCTCAGCAGAATTGGATCTGTGGCTTTGTGCATAGGAGCAACAAAATGTAAGAAGATTGAAGAATAATAAAGAAGAAGAGAAAAAGTTGGTGGACATAGCCCTACCCTGGGGTGAACCACGTATATCCTGTGTCTTGATGTGCTTTATGCGATGTGATTTATGAGTTATGTTGTTTATTTTCTTAGTGTTGTTGTTATAATGTATGACGAATGCATCTGATGTTGTTGCTTAGTGCTTAAAGATGATTGAATGCTAGATCTGAGCTAAGGTTATGTGCTAAGTGATTGGAAGTGCTTGATCTTTATTGTTACTGTGTTGTTCTGTAATAAGGGTTTAATCTGCGATGTGAATGAGATTCAATAAATGATGTATATTTCTGTCTAAGTGCCCTACTAAGTGTTGTAATCACATATCTGTGTCCCAGTTTGGTTGTAGACACTTGAGTCCTACAACCCCCCCCTGCCTCTACCTCGGGTGAGACTTCATCTACTTCACAGGTGTTGCCGAAAGGGTCGATAGTTAGGGTTTGTTGGTGCACTGTTGAATCGTTGAACCCTGGTTCTACCCCTGTGCCAACAGTCTCTTTACACCTGATCAATACTTTCTCCAAATTGTCCAATGCTTGTTGGAAGTCATCCCCATATACTGTGAAGTCATCCATGTAGAATTCTACACAGTCATGGGTCATATCAGAAAAAATGGCCAGGACATCCCTTTGAAAGGTGGCAAGGGCATTATACAAACCAAAATAAAGAACCCTATAAGCATAGGTACACCATGGGCAAGTAAATGTGGATATGTCCTGATCTTCTAGTGAAATTTGGATTTGATTATAACCACTAAACCCATCCAAGAAAGAAAAATACCTCTTCCCAGACAAAGTGTCCAAGACCTGGTCTATGAAAGGAAAAGGAAAGTAATCCTTGTAGGTAGCCTTGTTCAATTCTCGAAATTCCACACAAATACTCCATTTACCATTTTTCTTAGGGACAATAACTAATGGGGATACCCACTTGCTATCTGAAATAGGGTAAATAAAATTGGCATACATGAGTTTTTGGAGTTCTTCTTTCAGTATGTCTTTTAAGGCTGGATTCATTCTTTTTTGCGGTTGCCTAACATGACTGATTTGGTCATTGGTGTAAATATAATGCATACAAGTGTCTAGGTGAATCCCTTTCATGTTGGAGTAATCCCATTCAAAAGCACCAGATTATCCTTGAATCATTTGAATCATTTTTTGTTGTTAGTCTGTTTCTAAGCTAGCATTGATATACAAGGATTTTCCATGACTGATTTCAACAATCTAGACAATTGATTCTTTCCCTTCATCTATTTGTGAAATGGTGGACACTGTAGAGGTGGAGGAGTGCCAGATTTCCTGAAATTAAGAGCTGAAGATATGTGTATATTCTAGAAAAGATTGAGGGTATTCAATGCATTCAGTATCAGCCAAAAAGAAGATTAAAATATGTTGTTCAGTTTTCTCTTGAACTCCTTTTACTTGCTCGAGTGTTAACAAGGGCTGAGTACAGTACTCCTCCCAACGGGGATTCTCCAACCAGAAAGGAACTTCAATCGTTGGTTGGGAAGGAGGAAAGAGAATAAGATTTTGACTTTGGATCCCATTGGAGATTGTCATCTCTCCAGACTGACAACTCATAAACGCATCAGCAGTGGCCAACCAAGGTCGGCCAAGCACCACTGGATGTCCTGGTTTGGAGGATTTAGGATGAATCACTAATAAATCCACACGGTAATCCCAAGAGGCCAAAGTGATTGCTACATCATCTAGACTTCATGTTGGACTGATTACTGATTTGTATGCTAATTCCAGCAAAGTCTGTGTTGGTCTTAGGTGATTTAGTTGCAGTGTTTTCATGGTGTCAACCAGCATAACATTTATTATTGCTCCTAGATCAATAAGTGTGTTTGGAAAAGAAACACCATTAATCTCTATGGTCACCACTAGATTTTTTGGATCATTATATTTAGATGGAATTTCTTATACAAATTATGATAAATGTCCAACCACTTGTATAACAGGAGGCTCCTTCCTCTTCCTCCCTGGATTTTTAATGTAAATATCCCTTACAATCTTAGCATAAATAGGAATGTCTGTGATGGCTTGAAGTAGGGGAATATTTACACATATGTTTCTAAGTTCAATCGCTAGATCATGCACTAGAGGTACCTCATATTTCTTCACAAGTAACCTTTCTCGATAAGGCGGAGGATTACTTTTCTGAGGTATTTCTCATGGATGAGGAATGTGAGGAGGAATTTCCTGTTATACAGGGGTGTCTCTTTCTTCATCTGATTGGTTATCCATTTGTTCTTCTTCTTCAACTGCTTGGTTATCTACTTGTTCTTCTTCTTGAATAATCACAGTAGCGTTTGGTTTATTCAAAACCCTCCCTGATCTTAATTGAATTTCATTAAATGAAGTAGGACTTATCACATAAGTGGGGAAGGTTTGTACTTCAAGATTTTGTACAGGTTGTGTAAGTCTATTGTTTGGATTAGGAATGGGTTGTGCAAGAATAGGGGTAGGCCGAGGAGGGTTTGGGATAGGTGCAACTTGCATTTGTTGATTCAGATTTGGGTTCATAGGCAATGTAAGTTGTTGCAATTGTGGAGGTGGAGGGAGAGCAGGTGGATTAAATCCTAGTAGAAACTGAGAGATATTGGAAGGGTATTGTGGGTAAGTGGGAAAGGTTGATGGTTGAAAGGTAACATTCCCATATGCAATCCCCCTCCATCCTTGTTGCCAAGGATGGATTTTTGGGTGCTGTTGTGACCATTGAGGGTAAGGCATTGGAGGTACCCATTGTTGTTGTGAATATTGTGTGGTAGGATCTACAAACATATTAGGATTTTGTTGCATCCATACCATCTTAGGGGGATATGATGTTTCTTGATATTATCCCTTAAGGATGGCTTGTAGTCCAGATAAGGAAGGACACTCTTCAGTAGGGTGATCCTATGTACATAGTCCACAAACTTCAATGACATTAATAGGACATTCCTTTTCAGGATTCCTTTTCCTACACCTAGGACATAAAATTTCCAAAGTAGCATTTTCTTCTTCATGTTTTCTTTTGATTTTAATGGTATCAAGTTGGGTGTTGATAGTGTTGAGGATGCTTGTTTTGAAGTTTTGTAGTAGATTCCGCAATTCTATCCTAATAACACCTCCTGGTGTCGGTTTAGTAATTATGTTTATAGGATCCCTTAAACTTTTATGGGTTTTGCCTTGGCTGTGGGAATACCTTTTACAATATTCTACAATCTCTGCAAATGGTTTTTGGTATACATCCCCAGAGCTCATAAGGTTTAATACTTCAATACAGCCATCCCTTATACCCTTCAGAAAGATGGTCCTTATTGTGGTTGTGTCTAAGGAAAATTGTTTTGTCTTTTGATAGTTGTATAGGAATCTTTCTAAGTAGTCTTCTAGACTCTCTTCCTCAGCTTGTTGCATTTTAAATATGTCATTCCTAGCATCTCTAGGTCTGCAATAATCTTGATATTTTAGGAGGAAAGTTTCTTTCATACCATCCCAATACAAGATACTATTTTCCCCTAGACTCATGAACCATCTCAATGCTGAATCTTTTAATGTGGTTGGAAAGAGTTTTAATTTTTGTGCACTATCAGCATAATTGTAACTTCTACATAGTATATCAAATTCAAACAAAATTGAATCAAGATCTTATGTTGACATACCATGGAAGTGAGGTAGTGATGAAAATGGAATATTCTTCATAGCAACATATCTGGTGATGTCTAGTATCGGGAATCTGAATGTCTCAGTTTCATTAGTTGCATTTCCATCCTCATCTGCCATATCTTCGAACAACCTTCTATAAAGTGAAGGGGAGGTTTCACCAATAGGTGGTGGTTCACACATAAACAGGGAGAATTACCTTGGTTGGGGTAGTGGTCCCTTGTCAAACCAACAAGGTAGCTCTAAATAAGTTACAGAATAGATACTTTACTCATATCCATGAATTGAAAAAACTAGCATTCATATTCTTTCAATTAAATGAGTGAATCAGTAATTCAACATTCAATTTTCAGCATAACGGTGTATATTATCTCTATCGATCATCTACACAACGTCCCTTTTAAAGAAGGTCAGCCGTTACAATCAAAGTTTGAAGATAATCAATGAATGTTTACGAAATATTATAATTGGTGAACATAGCGTATCTCAAGGAATGAACTTCATCCTCATGACATGAAGTGCATGAGTGATGAAGTCTATCATGGTCTTCAAACAAACCAAGGATGCTTCCAGCCAACCAATTTCTTGGATCCATCGCCAGTGTACTCATTCAAAACGTCAATCCTATAGAAGCGGGTTTAGTATTGGACTAACACAGTAACAGATCTTAGTACCGGATCAGCGCAGAGTTGGTACCGAAATAGGAGGAGTACCATAATAGAACAGTTGCAATGTTGCAGTACCGAACCAGCGGAAGTACTGGAAAAATCCCGAATGAGATGAATCCTTGTCATGAAAGATGTTTAATGTAATCAAAGTAATTAGAAGCATAAACAACAATAATTTAGTCCCAATTAATTAAGAAATCAAACAAATCATGTTTTTAACATGGGTTACCTCATTATGCATATGAATAAGGTCATAAGGTAGGTTTGTGGAAGAAATAGACAAAATATGCATATGTCAGAGGTAAAATTGAACAAGATATAAGATAAGATAAGGTAATATCGGTGTCAAAACTGAGACCCAACATTTTTCCCCATGGTTAAGTCATTGCATGTCCTCATGCAAAAATGTCGAAACTGGTACTCAAAATTTTGCAAAACTGAAACTGTCTTCCACCTTGGCTCATCATCAATTGTTGGGTTCATGTAATCCTCCTTGTGCCCTGTGATGTTTTAGATGTTCTCAATAATCAAGCTTTGCACATCCTCATTCATTGGTTCGTTATATTGTCACCCTCGGCCGAATCTAGAGAGAAATTATGTGTAAGGTGTCCATCTCGAATGACATCTTCCTTTGTTTCAATTTCAAGATATAATTGTTATCAAACACCCAATCAATCCCAAGAAAAGCCAGATATGGGTC
>SNQJ01S0060389.1:0-42266 GCA_010110895.2 Picea sitchensis
TGCATACGATCTCCATTTTGGGTGTATGATAGCCCATTGGAAAGGTATCATCGTGGAGATTCATTTTGGGGCATCAATCATGCATTCGAGTATCATTGAGATGGGTCTATCATGAACCTATTGAGGTTGAGGCTATTCAACAAGTTGAGATACATGAGAGGAAAGTGTGCAGAAGGAATCTTTGCTCTTTTCTACAGCCTTGTCGACTTGCTTCTGTTGGATAGAAGGTGCTTGGGGCAAGGCTATAGTGGTTGCAATGTCCTTCTATTCTTCTTTTGAACATATTGTGAAGAAGCTAAATTTTGCAGTATGAGATACTACCTTGCGACACTTTTTAGGTGGAACAGTAGTCAAAACTACCTCTGGTATTCTGTAGAGATGACCCCCCAAAGTAACAATGGCATGACAGGATCGAGACTCATAAACAACATAGCGCTTCCACATATATGGCTGGCCTAAGAGAACATCACAGACATCCAGTGGGGAAAAATCACATAGTACCTCGTCCTTGAAGGTCTGGATGTCGTATGATAATCGACATTGTTTACTAACATGGAGATCCCTTCCTTGGTGAAGCAACCTGATGTTGTATGGTTGCAGGTGTGGTGTCATCGACAATCCCAACTGTTTGATGACCTCTGCTGAGATGAGGTTCTTTTGGCTTTTGCTATCAATAATAAAATTCAGCGAGGTCCCCTTCACCAACATGTGTGAATGAAAAAGGTGCTCCCCCTCTTCAGGATCTGTTGGTTATTCTGGTTGAATTGTCGCGGTCGCAACAATAGAAGTGGGGTCTGTGTCAATGATCTATCCTTTACCATTATTTTCAGAATCAGATTCTGAATCATGGTTCAGCTCCTTGTCTTTGATATCGACCACCAATGATTGTTTTGATCCACATTCATCGGTGTTGTGCCAGGGGATTTTGTGTAAATCACACCTTTTTCCAGTTTCCTTCTTTGTCTTCCCATGACCCTTCTTTTCCTTTGGCTTGGACTAGTTTTCGGGAGACTATTTGTTAGGGTTCTCTTTGTCATACTTTGGTTGTTACAGATTTGCAGACCTAAACTCCCTTTTGTTCTGGTGCTTAAATTTCTGATCGATTTTAACATCATATTGATAGGCAGCACTAAGTGATGAGATGTCCAGAAAATCCATTTTAGTTTGGATGTATCTGTGTAGAGCCCCACGGTATTTCAGAACCAAATTTTGTTCGGAGTCTTTGATACCCAACTTGGTGTGCAAGGTATGGAAGGTATTGGTGAACTCCAGAACTGATTGGCCCCTCTCTTGTCGTAGTGTGGTCCATCTCATGTACTGGTCCTCATAGTTGTCAACAGGGTAATACTATTCCTTTACGCCATCCACAAAAAAATCCCAAGTGGACTCGGCCCCATATATTCTAGAGTCTTTTGTGGAAATTTTCTCCCAGTAAGTTTCACACCAATGTTTGACATGGGGGAGATATTTAAGGAGTGCGAAGGTGATATTTTATCTGTTGGAAAAATTGTGAACAGAGAAATAACCTTCTAGCAGGTTTAACCATTTATCTAGGGCATCCGCATCCATTTGACCTTCAAATATAGGAATATCAAAATTGACCTATACCTTAAAAGGCGAGGTTCCTCCAAAGTGGTTGCTTGATGAATATGCGCTTGATGCTATCGGGAGGCGTTGAAGGATGTGGGAAAAATTCTCCATCATTTCATCCCTCTATCGCGTGAGAGCTTGCTCAAGCAACAGACTTATATGATCGTCTGCTCCGTCATTTTTCTTTTCTTCCGTCATTGAGGTTTTCTTGGGTGTGCGAGAGAGATTGTCCTCAATAGAGAAAATCTCGAGACCCAACTTGCTATACTCAGACCTCGTCGGGCACATGCACTGAAAAAAATGATCAAGAAAAACCTTCTCTAATACCACTGATCTGGATTATTTTCGGCACGAAATGAGAGCGAAGATATAATAAAGAAATGCACAGAGATATCGCAGATATTCAATGATATAATAGAAATGTATCAGAGATGCAACCATAAACACAAATATGCAGTAATACTCGATTTCTATTAATGAAAGAAATGTATAGAGACCGTAAAAATGCAGAGTGAAAGACTCGCTAGAATGGTGGCAGCTTATCTCTAAGAAGAGATATGACGGCTACTCGCATTCGCAAGAAGATGATTACAATGAGGCTCTAAAGGAATTTTTACAATAAAAAAGAATGTCAAAATCCCTAGACATCCAAAAACCTAACCCTAGGAGATGAAGCACCAAAAGTCATATGGGTGTCGTTTGGGTAAGTTAGTACATTAACTTCCCGAGTTCGTAACTTTTGCATATGGTCTCCCTCTTAGGCATATGATAGCCCGTTGGAAAGGTATCATCGAGGATATTCATTTTGGGTCATCAATCATGCCTTTTGACATCATTGAGTTTGTTCTATCCCGAAAAACCTTCATTTAGGCCCTCAAAATGGCCCTTGAAGTTAAAAACTGCTAAAAATAGTAAATTGCCAGAAAACTATTTTGAGCCAGTCGGACAAGGTGGGTGGCCACCGATATCCACCTGGATCAATCCTCCCTCCTTAGGAAGAAATGGTATCCATTGGGTTGAGTGCATGGGGGAGAGGAAAAATCATTTTCTTAAACTAAATCTTGGTGAGTTGTTTGCCTTGCTAGAGACGTCGCGCTGCTTAGTTTGTGGAAGTCTGTCACGAACCTATTAAGGCTGAGGTTGTTCAACAAGTCAAGATACATGAGAGTGCATTGTGTAGAAGGAATATTTTTGCTTTGCTGAAACCTTGTCGACTTTCTTATGTTGGATAGAAGATGCTTGGGGCGAGGCTATAATGGTTGCAGTGTCCTTCTGTTCTTCTTTTAAACAGATTGTGAAGAAGCTAAATTTTGCAGTATGAGATACTACCTTGCGACACTTTTTAGGTGGAACAGTAGTCGATGCTACCTCTGGTATTCTGTAGAGATGAGCCCCCAAAGTAACAATGACACTACATGGTCGAGACTCATAAACAACATGGCGCTTCTACATATATGGCTGGCCCAAGAGAACATCACAGACATCCAGTGGGGAAACATCACATAATACCTCATCCTTGCAGGTTTGGATGTCATATTACAATCAACATTGCTGGCTGACATGGAGATCTCGTCCTTGGCGAAGCCACCCGATGTTGTATGGTTGTGGGTATGGTGTCATCGACAATCCAAAATATTTGACGACCTCTACTGAGATGAGGTTCTTCTGTCTTCTGCTATCAACAATAAAATGCAACGGGGTCCCCTTCACCCACATTTTTGAATGAAAAAGGTGCTCCCCCTCTTTGGGATTTGTTGGTTCTTCTGGTTGAATTGTTGCGGTTGTAACAATAGCAGTGGGGTCTACGTCAATGATCTATCCTTTACCAATATTTTCATAATCATATTCTGAATCAGAGTTCGACTCCTTGTCTTTGATCTCAACCACCAATGATTGTTTTGAGCGACATTCATCGGTGTTGTTCCAGGGGCTTTTGTGGAAATCACACCATTTTCTGGTGTCCTTCTTTGTCTTCTCATGACCCTTCTTTTCCTATGGCTTGGACTGGTTTTCGGGAGACTATTTGTTAGGGATGTCTCTGTCGTAATTTTGTTGTTGCGGATTTGCAGACTCAAACTCCTGTTTTTTCTGGTGCTTAAATTTCTACTTGATTTTAATAGCATATCAATAGGCAACACTGAGTGATGAGATGTCCAGAAAATCTATTTCAATTTGGATGTATCTATGTAGAGCCCCACGGTAATTCATAACCAAATTTCATTCAGAGTCTTTGATACCCAACTTGGAGCGCAAGGTATGGAAGGTATTGGTGAACTTTGGAACTTCTTTGCCCCTCTCTTGCTGCAGTGTGGTCTATCTCATGTACTCATCCTCATAGCTGCCAACAGGGTAATATTGTTCCTTTACCACATCCACAAAAAAATCCCAAGTGGGCCTCGGCCCCATATATTCCATACTCTTCTATGGAAATTTGCTCCCAGTAAGTTTCCCACCAATGTTTGACATGGGGGAGAGATTTAAGGAGTGAAAAGGTTATATTTTCTCTTTCAAAAAAATTGTGAATAGAGAAATAACCTTCTAGCAGGTTTAACCATTTATCTAGGGCATCCGCATCTATTTGACCTTCAAATATAGGAATATAAAAATTGACCTATACCTTAAAATACGAGGTGCCTCCAAAGTGGTTGCTTGATGAATATGTGCCTGATGATATCAGGAGGCGTTGAAGGATGTGGGAAACATCTTCCATCATTTCGTCCCTCTGTCGCATGAGATCTTGCTCGAGCAACAAACTTATAGGATCGTCTGCTCCGTTGTTTTTCTTTTCTTCTGCCATTGAGGGTTTCTTGGGTGTGCAAGAGAGATTGTACTCAAGAGAGATAATCTCAAGACCCAACTTTCTATACTCATACATCATCGGGGACATGCACTGAAAAAAACGATCAAGAACAACCTGCTCTGATACCACTGATCTGAATTATTTTCGGCACGAAATGAGAGTGGAGATATAATAAAGAAATGCACAGAGATATCGCAGATATTCAATGATACAATAGAAATGTATCAGAGATGCAACCATAAACACATATATACAGTAATACTCGAATTATATGAATGAAAGAAATGTACAAAGACTATAAAAACACAGAGTGAAAAACTCTTTAGAATGATGGCAACTTATCTCTGAGAAGAGATGTGGTGGATACTCTCATTCGAAATAAGATGATTACAATGAGGCTCTAAAGGCCTTTTTACAATAAAAAAGAATGTCCAAAACCCTATACATCCATATACCTAACCCTAGGATATGAAGCACCAAAATTCATGTGGGCCTCGTTTGGGTAAGTTAGTATATTAACTTCCCGGGGTCGTAACTTTTTCATATGATCTTCGTTTTAGGCGTATGATAGCCCGTTGTAAAGGTATCGTTGAGGATATTCATTTTTGGGCCTCAAAAATTATTTTTAACATCATTGAGTTGGGTTGATACTGAAAAACCTTTATTTAGGCCCTCAAAATGGCCTTGGAAGTTAAAAACTGCTAAAAATAGTAAATTGCCAAAATTGCCAGAAAATTGTTTTGAGCCAGTGAGACAAGGTGGGTGGCCATCAATATCCACCTAGATAAGTGATTGAAAGGGAGACATATATGGGACCATTCATTAGAAAAGTAGTTGTTTAACATGGTCATCGAATCTCAACTTAAGAGAATTCCATAGTTATCAGGAATGTCCACTACTATTATATCTATGGTTTGATGAACTTTTGGGTTAGTATACATCCTAATCAAAACTATTTTTAATTCTTCGACCACCTTAAATTTAGTTTCGTCTAACTGGATAATCCAAATGTTAGAGGTTTCAGGTTTTATGTTAAGCTTCTCATAGACTTTAAGGGGCGAAGCATTAGATGAAGCTCTTGAGTCCACCGTGCAATTATGAACATTCCTATTGAATATTTCAAAACTGATGAGAAAAGGAGGAGTGTTGGGCCTATATCTTTAACCTGTTAAGGATGCATTAGTCACAACCTAAATTATGGATGGAGAATTTTTTTTAGGAGAAGTTACCTTTGTGATTACCCTTTTGGTTCTCGATTTTGATTCATGAAATATAGGAGAAGTTTTACCTTGCAGAGTTCTGATAAAATTTTCTTGGTTTTGTGGAATATTCATGAGTTCAAACAAAGAATATCGATCTTTCCAAGTTATAGGTACATAGGGTTCTCTTGCAACTATGGTCAATGAAGATCTGACACTCGGAGATTCAATTCGATCATCCCTTTCGATGAATTTGGGTTCACTCTCGAAGGCTGCCTGGAAATCTGCGTGAAGGGGTGATAGAAATCTATGTGAAGGGGAGACACTCAACCCAGTTCACATGGGTTTCTTCATGAGTATCAGTGATTCCTGGGCTCTTGTCCTTCAAGATCTGGAGCACAATTAAATCAACTATGTACTCGAGAATAATATCTTGAATTTAGGTACAATCCATGATTCGGTTCTCGTTACAGTCCTCATTATGGTCCTCCAAAACGTAATGGTATTCATCCACAGGAAACCCTGGATACGGTCCTCAATACATTCTAGGATACAGACCACGATACAGTCCTCGATATGGTCCATATCTTAAAACAATTGATTCAATGCAATCTCTTATCTGATGATCGAATGATAGTAGAAGCTTGAAAACTTAAATTTAGAATCTACAACTCTAAATATGAAATTGCCAGATTTATAAATAGATCTAAAGCAATTTTACAAAATGAGCTCTCTTAATTAATTGAAAAACACCAGTGCATCTTAAGATCATAAAACAATGCATATTTATAATAGATTTTCTATGATATTGAGATTTACAAGCCTAATTGTTGATTTAGATATAATAAAATTGCATATTTAGAACTATAAATAGATGAAATAGCTCTAGAAACCTAATCAACAATAAAATAAGGATTAGATCTTAAATAAAATCAACAAATTGACTTTGAAAAAATCTGCAATTAAAAACTAAATTTTCCTTACTTTAAACAACAACAGATTACCTCAGTATCGTTTTCCTTGAGTTTGAAGAGATCCAATTTGATGTCAAAAAGTATTAATTGCTTCCTCAATCCATCACCAATTCTATTCCATCGCAATTTCACCATGGATCTGATACCATGTTGACAAAGTGTCCTCAGACACGTAATTTTATTAATAAGGACAAAAGTGATTACAATAAGAAGTGAGGACCCATAATCTCCTTCATCTCTCTTGAAGAATGAGCTTGTTTATATAGCTCAAATATAAACTAAAATATAGGATAACAACCAATCACATAATCACATGAGTATGATAGGTGTCCTTTACATAGAAAATAGGTGTCCTTATCCTAACAAACTAGAATAAACTAATTTTTGAAAACATTTAAACTAGAAAATACTTAGACTATAGAAAGTTAAGATTATAAGGCTAAAATAATGTACATGAAGTGCTTGACTAAAGAGGGGGAACTACCCCTTTAGGCAAGGTACTGAGCTACGAAACCGGGATCACACGATCACCAATACATTAACACACGAACAAGAGAGGAACTAGAAATTATATTGCAATATTATGAAAATACAATAGCAGACGAATGTTTATCACCATAATTTCCTCCCCCAAGCTCTAGGAAGTTGAGGTTCTTATACAATATGATTACTATCTAAAATTATACAAAGGAATGAACGAACATCCATTAGAATCTTGTTGTTCATCTTCATACAATTATTTTAAAAAATATCTACATATGTCGACTTGGTGGAAAAAATATTCTCCTTTTGGTCATCCAATTGCCTCTTATCACTGTCCTCTATGAAGACTATTTTGTAATCGTCAGTGCTAGTGGATTTATATTTGGAATAAAAAAAATGGTGTACTCAGAGTCATAGAAACAGAAAATGTGTTGGGAATTGCAGCAACTGAAATCATGTTTGGAGTTTCAACAGTAAATTAGAGTTGCAACACGAGGAGTACACTTGGATTTGCACCAGTTGGAGTCATAGCACGAGGGGTACACTTGGATTTGCAACACAAAGAGTATACTTGGATTTGCAGCAGTTGGATCATTCCTAGAATTGCAACAACGATGTATTGCAGCCACTGTGGGGAATTTCAACTACTGCATTACTCCTATATAGAAGTATTAGTACATGAAAGTAACAAGTTTCTTTAATAAATATGCAAGAATTTTTTAATAATGGAATATGGGGAATATTTGTACCATTAATATAAATGCGACAAAACTAGATAAGGAGAGTATCAAAAAGGAAGTGACAGACGTAAAATGGTAAGCAAAAAGGTATTAGATGGGTGCTAAAAGTATGCCAATTTAGGCACCCGTCATCTCCCCTAGCCAAAAATTGTCGTATGTCCCCATGTAACCAACAATCACTCAGTGTTAGAGAAGTAAGAGTAACCCTATGGGTCACCGAAAACATAGATTACCTCTTCTATTGCTTCATTCTTCTCATTGTTATCATGTTCTCCTAGAGCTCCTTTGTTTTCTTTCTTTGTCTTTGTTTGGGTGGCTTCATCAACCATCATCAAATGTGTATCATGTACAACTACCTCTTTTTTCTCAGTAAGTTGAGATCTTTCTTGTGATCTGGTGAAGGGTTCCCCTACAACAAGAGAACTTTCTATAGGGTAACCTGATTTCTCAAGTGTTCTTTGTTCC
The DNA here is from genome assembly GCA_010110895.2 of Picea sitchensis. Taxonomy (NCBI): domain Eukaryota; kingdom Viridiplantae; phylum Streptophyta; class Pinopsida; order Pinales; family Pinaceae; genus Picea; species Picea sitchensis. The sequence continues at coordinate 8,252 of SNQJ01S0060389.1, forward strand.
TCCAACTCATCTTTGAGCATTTTTAGATTGATCGGAAGATTCCAATTTTTCATCCTTAACATTTTGTTTTATCTTAGCAAAGACACATAAATAGGCAGAGTATGATGGATTCTTACCCATATGGGAATGATATTTTGTTTTTGAGTACCAGCCTCTCATTGTGGTTCTTGTAGCCTAGGGTCTATTGCATCAACTGAGTCATTGCCTGATGAAACCTCTTATGCTTCTTGTTATTCTTGTGAATGGGTAGGTCATTCCCCAAGAGGTTCATTATGTGAATGCTTACTGTGAATGTGAATGCTTACTATTATTCTTATGTAACAGTAGGTTCCTTTGGTTATAATTCTTTCTTTTCTTTTGTACTAGCATCATTTGATTCATCAAGAGTGCCTCTTGTTGTTTTAGCAAGATGCTTTGTTTTTTGTTCGTTTTCCTCAATAATGTTTATTGTTGTATCAATGAGAACTTCTAGGTTTTATATGTTTGTTGGACTACAAGATTGCTTGAGCTTGTCCATTTGATGGATTGGAGACTATGTTGGGTCCTCTGTCTCTATTGGATCTTGTTCTTGAGAAGGGTTCCCCACTGCTTTTTGTGGGTCAGTGGGGGATTTCACCTCTAACTCTTCCTCGTCTGAATATGTTCCCAGTAGAGTGCTAAGGCCTTCACTAAGAGTTCCTTGGTCTAGATCTTGTGTGTCATCCAAGGCTTCATTGGTTTCTAGGTTAATGTCCTCTTATGGTTCTTATGTGTCAGGGGATATTTTTTTCTTCTTCTATTTTCGGGGCTCCTCCTGGGCTTGTTCCTTGGTCTCCTTAATTTTCTTCTTTTTATGTTGAGTTGCAACTGCATGGTTGGTTCTTCATTTCCTTGTAACAGGGGTTTGCCTCTTTGTAAACCCTCTAGCTCCCTTTGTCGTGGGTTGGTAGTAGTTACCTCAATGCATTGTTGTGGTCGTCCTTCACTAGAGGTGTAGTAGGCTAGCCCCTTTTCCTGGTGGAACTCCTCGATTTCATTGATAGCAGAGTCACAACAATGAAACTTGTTGTATCCATGGCATTGTTCCCTAGTGGAGGAGTCATAGCAGCAAGATTCATCGTGTTTTTAGTATTGGTACCTAGCAAAGGAGTTGCAGTCGTGATTTCCCCTAGTTTCGGAAGGGAAAGTGTTTCCTTTCAAGTTACCTGAAGTGTAGCCACTGCACTTTCGCTGAGTGTAACATGTGCCCATTCAATGTTGTTTCAGGTGCGGCCCTCTTTTAGGAGTGCATGCTCCACCAAGAGATTTATAAGGTCACGGTGGGATACAAATTTTGTGGGATTCTTTTCCCTATGAACCAACATGGCCATCATCTGCAATGTTTGAAATAGGAAATATGGCATGTCAATTGCCCAGTTTTTGCATAGGTGGTCAAGAAAATGGATATGTTGGATGTGGATATTTCTATAGTGAAATTCCCAGTTCAAGTATTGCTGCACAAAGACAAACACATCCTCCCTTGGGTGTGGTAGAGACCAATGTTCAAAGCTTGTTCCTTTCTTTACTAAAGCTTCTCCGGCCTAAAATAATTTCCTGAGAACTTCATGTTGCGAAGTTCTTCTCCTATACCACCTTTCTCATATCCTTGGTAGACCAGTGACCTATTCCCATTTTTCTTTCATAACTTTTATGTGTGCCCCGACCATTGTGGAGTTCTCAACTCTATAATTTTGGGTGAATTCTAGAACTATGTTGTCATTATATCCTCGTAAATGTAGCACATAATCCATCCAACCATCATGTTCTAGAATTTGTCTGATGTATTCATAAGCCTCAAGTAGCATTGGTTGAATCGGCTCTACATATGAATGAGCCTCCCATTTCTCCTTTATTCTCCTAACCTTGAGTGTTGGTTTTTGTAGGGGATATGCGAGTTTTTGGGTGGAGAATTCAAAATAGTGGCAATGAGGGTGGTGGGCATGGAGATCGTGAATATACCAATAATGATCTGATGTGGCAGTTATGGAGGACTCATAATAGACACATGCCATTAGAGATTACTCCTTGAAAATTATGATAGGAGCACATACATGTCATGTATTACCTTGAGTGGATGTACTAGTATGACAATGTATGGAGTTGTAGTGATGGAGGTTGAGCTCACATCAACAGTCCTAACAGAAATTGCAGCATCGACATTGTGAATAATGTCGATCGAAACTGGAATGATGGTGGTGATCTTAAAGAAAAAACTGTGAGTGGATTCACAATAATGGGATTTGCAGTGACGTAGCTGCAACATCAGATCCTATGGTGTTAGTGGTCTAGACAGGAATTGTATCACGACGATGTAGGAAAAAAGTGAAAAAAATGAAAATGAAGCTGCAAGCATAGTTGTAATGACGTGAGTTGCAGCAACGGACATGTAATAATGGAAATGAGGTGATTGGAATTTTGGGGAATGAAGTGCTGCTACAAGTGGAGTTGTAGCCAAGGGAATGGAAGGGGAAATTTGTGAAATGGAGAAGGGTTGCAAGTGGAGTTGTAGGTAAGGTAATGGAAGGGGAAATTTGTAAAATAGAGAAGGGATGCAAATGGAGTTGCAACTAAGGGAATGGACGGGGAAATTTTTGAAATGGAGACAGGCTACAAGTAGAGTTGAAACAAAGGAAATGGAAGGGGAAATTTGGGAAATGAGAGAGGCTTGCAAGTGGAGTTGCAACCAAGGAAATGGGAGGGGAAAGGTTTGGTAAAAATGAAGTGAAGCTACAAAGGAGAGTTGTAGCAACATGAATTTAAGAAATAGGAATAGTTGCAGCAAAGGAAGTAGTGACAACAAGAATATTTAAAGGGAGTTGTAGCAATGGGATTTATGACAACAAGAATTTCAACAACATGAGTTGTAGCAATGAGAATTGTAGCAACAAGAGTTGCAGTAAGGAGAATTGCAGCAAAAAGAGTTGTAGAAATGAGAATTGTAGCAACAGGAGTTGTAGCAACGATAATTGAAGCAACATGAGTTGAATCAATAAGAATTTCAGCAATAGGAGTTGTAACAATAGGAATTGCAACAACATTGCTCTCCCCTATGTATCCTGAAAAAAAAAATATTATATAAAAAAAATATTTGTTAAATTTTTTTGAGAAGGATCCTGACATAACTATCATGAAACCGTGAAGTGCCCTTCTTGTTTATTGTGGGTTTTTTTTTTAGTATTCCAACTAGGTTGGTTTTCACACTTTTTTTTCTTTTTTTCCTTTTTTTTTAAGAGAGAAACAAAATGGATATTATCCAGTCGTGGCTCATTCATCTTGAACAAGTTTGAGATCATTGTCGGGCCACCCATTTGAAACCTTTCTCAAGAAGTATTCCTTTGATAGGGGTCGATGATATAAGTGAATTCTATGTCCATTGGCCATCAAAGGAATTAAGTCTTCATCTATGGTATGAAAATTGATGGCCCCACTGTCGTATATTGTATCAATCTCATATGGACTGAGCTACCTGGTGTAAAATTTTGCTCTAAAGTTTGTGAACCTAGAATCAAATAATAATTCCCAGTCTCTAGCTTTAAATTTATTTTTCTTGATAAACTTATTGTTCCATTTTCCCCTTTGGTGTTGTATAACTAGGGCTCAGTGTAGTGCATATTTTCTTATCTCGTCCAACTCATTTATTTGAAGAAGTATTTGTTTCTAAGATTTGGATAGGTCCAACCCAAGTTGTATTGTTGTCCTCAATGACCTAATTTCTATCTATATGGGAAGTAGTAAATTTTTCCCATATACTAACTCATAGAGTGTGCATCCTGTAGTAGTCCTCCATGTGGTTCTATAGGACCATAAAGCTTCAGGGAGTTTATCGTCCAGGTCCTTGAGGTGTACTCTGATGGTTTTAGTGATGATTTCCTCAATACTATTATTAGCCCCTTCTACTTTTCCATTTTCCTATGGGTGATATGGTGGTGTTACTTTGCATTTGATTTTGTAGTTTTCCATCGGGTCTCTGATAAGATGTAATGTGAAACAAGTTCCTCTATCGGTCACTATCTCCCATGGTATTCTGAACCTTACAAATATTTTTTCATGGAGAAACTCCACTACTTCTTGTTCAATTATCATTGGAAGTGTTTTTTCCTCCACCCATTTTGTAACATAGTCTGTATAGATGAGGATGTAGGAGTGTCGACAAGAAGGGGGATTTATTGGTCCCACAAAATCAATGGCCCATTTTTCAAAAGGTTCTAACGCCGTCTTTGGTTGTAGTGGAATTTCATCTGCTTGTATGGGTCTACCCATGCGTTGAAAATTGTCACACCTCCTTACATATTCTTTGGCATATCTGAAAAGTGTGGGCCAATAATACCCATGATGGATTACCTTGTACCCGACCCTTTATCTACAAAATTCCCCCACTTGGCCCATCATGATAGGCTTTTAGTATTTCATGGAATTTTTCCTCTCGTACACATCTTCTGATAATCAAATCAGTCCCAGTGTAGAAGAGGCATCCATCGATTCATGAAACTATTTCTTCCTAACTATACTTTGTCATTCTTTGGGGGTCAGATAATGCAGAAGTTTTCTTGCATCCAAAAATTTAGCAATATTTGTATACCAGGGTGAGTTAGTGGACATTGCAAATAGGTGTTCATCTGGAAAAAAATCTTCTACTAGAGGTTCATTCCCATTAGATGTTATTCTAGAAAGGAAATCAACAACTACATTATCTTTTCTTGGTTTGTGTAGAATGGTAATATCAAATTCTTGCAACAAAAGCAACCATCTAGTGACTATGTCATTGGTGATTGGTTTTTCCATTAAATATCTTATAGAAACATGATCAATATGTAATATTATAGGATATTCAGTAGCGTAGTGTCTAAACTTGTTATTGCATGAATAACGACAGGAAACTCTTTTTCAGTTACCGTATAGTTCAATTCTACAGTTGAGATATTCTTACCAACATATTAAATTGCATATGGGTCCTTTCTTTTGATCAGTTCAAGAACGACTTCAAAAATGGTGTCTGATGCATCTATGGAAATGTGGAATGAGAGGGTCCAATTAGGCCCTCTTAGTATAGGAGCTTCAAATACTTTGACTTTCAATTTATCAAGGGCATGTTGGCATGTCTCTGTCCACACAAAACCAGTGTCTTTGTTATGTAGAGCAAATAATGGATTATCAATATGTAAAATAAATTTAATAAATCTATGGTAATAACCATCATATCCTATAAATCTTCATATATTTTCCTGCGAAGTTGGAGTTGGGAAATTCAGTATTTCCTTTATTTATTTTTTATCAACTTGAATACCTTTCTATGAGATGTGATGTCCCAGTACGATGTCATTAATTTCCATCATAAAACACTTTTCATTACTGAGGGAAACGTTTGAATATGTGTACCTTGTTAACGTTTTTTTCATATTGGCTAGTGCCTCATCAAAATCATCCCCATATGTTGTGAAATCATCCATATATATTTCCATGCAATCATGAACTAGATCAAAGAATATACCTATAACAACTCGTTGAAAGGTGGCAGGGGAGTTGCATAACCCAAATGGGAGAACATGGTAGGTGGATGTCTGCCAAGGATAGGTGAATGTTGTTTTTTCTTTATTTTCAGGGGTGATTTGGATCTGGTTGTATCCACTAAATCCATCGAGGAAAGAAAAATACTTCTTTCCTACTAACGTGTTCCGGACTTGGTAAAAATGGTAAAGGGAAGTGATCGTTATGTGTTGCTTTATTTAATTCTCTGTAGTCTATGCAAATTCTCCATTTACCATTTTTATTCAGTACCATGACAAGAGGGGAGACCCATTGGCTATTAGAAATGGGATAGATGAAGTTAGTTGTAATCAATTTCTATAGCTCTTCTTTGACTATGTGTTTGATGGGTTCATCAGGCACTAAGGTTGACGAATGGGTCTAGCTCCTTCATTTATATATTATATATATGATGTGTGCACAATTAAATATGGATTCCCTTCATGTCAGAGTAATACCAGGCAAAGGCATCATGGTTATTTTGCAACACTTGAACCATTTTCTCCTTTTGTTGTTCAATTAGTCCTTAGTTGACTTTCAAGGTTTTCCCTGGGCTAATATCTTTGATTTCTACAAGGGATTCTTGATATTGTTTTTGTGCTTTGTGTTCGATGGGTGAAATTCTTGTTGAGGTTAGAGAAACCTAAGTTTCATATTTCATAATATGCTCAAGAATATGTGTGTTTCCCAAGGAAGAGAAAGAATCTATTGTTATCACTGAAATTTCATCCGCAAATGGTTACAGGAATCCAACATCTCCAAACACCTATTAGTTCACCTACAGCCCAAAAAATAATTTCCAAAAGGCACAAACTATACAACTGGTTAAAAAATTGACATTCACTGAAACACTAAAGGAAGCGCGTGCACGTGTACAGGCCAAAAAATCCATAAAAGTGCACATGCACCCGAGGCATGACTATGTACGATAAAAGATGGGCACTCCTGTGAATGACACATTTATGGTTCTTGCCAGCCCCTCACCCACTTCTGGACCAACTCCCAACTTGATTTGACCCTCAAATCCAAGCTGAATCCGAATGGGGGGATGGTAAAAGACCCAAGGGTTCCCTAAAGGGCCCCTTGTTCACACTAAAGACCAGTTGGATAATGCCTCAAAGATTTGCTATAAAAAGAGGCCATGGGTGCACTATGAATTAAAGAATCTCATTGTATTTTTATGTTGCCTCTATTCTCCTTCAAGAAACCTCTTTTCTTCAAGGATCATACTAGCAACATCTCATTAAGCTATTCACCTCACCTCTTGAGGGAATAAGCTTGGATTTATTCACCATTTACTTTCTAGTTTTCCATTTGTAAGAAGAGCTATCAATTAGGGGACTCAAGAGCCCTCCCTAGGAAGAAGAGGGGATCCACAAGTCCTCCTTTCTCTTTGGTGTTTTCCCACTAATACAATTTATCCATTGGTGGCATGATTATTGGTCATTTGATTGATTTTTGGTTCAAGTTTCCTCATGCATTTTAGTTTCATTTCTTTACTTATTTCTTCAATTATTTTTAGCTTAGTTTTTTGTTTATTTCATGTGATTGAGTCATTTGATTCATACACTAACCTCTATCCTATCTAGCAGGCCCAACTAGACTTCCAAGTGTCCCTCTTTTTCTCATTCAAGTGGCGAAAAGGATACAACAGATTGGCGACCATACTAGGGATAAGGTATCAATTTCCTCCATATTTGGGTTGTTTGAGCACTTCTTTTTGACCTATTTGCCTTGCAGGGATAATAACCAGCTTATCCCTACCTGCAAAGAGCTGAATTTGGAGATGGAAGAGGAGAATTCCACCTAACATTTTCCTCCGAGACGCGTATCATAACGTGCACATTTTTTCCATCCCACAGATGCGCCTTCCGATCATTGTGCACCAACAACACTGCGTTTATCAGTTCATTCCATGCAAAGTGCACCAACAAGTCCTCGGTTCTCTGTGCATTGGTGCCACATGCGCCTCTGTCTAAACTGTGACCCATGCATATATCCAGAATTTCAACATTGTAAGAGTTTTTTGTGATGTTCTGAAGGCCCCTAGCCTTCAAAATATCATTTTTATGCAATTTGTAAATGAATCACACTTAGATTCCCTTACCACATGAAGGGTTAGTCAAAACATAGGCACTTAGGGGGTTAAAAAGAACCATATTTCTCCTCTTTTTCTTTGAGTTGCCACATGGATGGCTTGTTTTTATTGTAAAGGCTAAGTTAAAGATCATTTGCTATCACATATATAAACACTTGCATTGGGACCAGAAATCAAACTTCAATCATTGAGTATGCTCTTCTCTCACACCATAGAGAGATCTTGAGAATCAGAAAAGCGATTGAGGGAACATTTCATCTCCTTTAAACACAATATTTAGGAGAGGACAAAGCCCCCCTAGGGCTCCTCCTTTTTTTTTTCAAACATCTTAAATTTGTAAGGGCCCATGCATGCCCACATGTTGCAAAGTTAGGATAGTTTTTGAAACTACTTTCTTAGTTTACATCACTAGGGGAGCTTAAAGATTATCGTAACGGGCCCATACATGTCCACATGCTTGCAATCTAGGATAGTTTTTTTAAGCTTTCTTAGATTAAATAACATTAGGGAGTTTTAAAGTATTGGTAAGGACCCATATGTCCACATGCTAGTTCTTTAGGGACTTTAAAAAATCTACAAGGTTGTACCAATGGCATCTAGTAAGATATGTAATCAAGAATTGTAAGGACCACATGAAGTCCACATGTTGCAAGGTGACACCTAACTTATTAAAAATTTGGCACATTTTATCACTTGCTCACACACAAAGTCACTACTCACTCACATAATTTCATCTTGAATTGTGGAGGTGGAAGTAGGTTTCCTCCAAAGGGATTCTGAAACGTCCCACTATTTCTTGAAGTATTTATCCACTCCCACTTAATTCAAACGAGATTGGTTCACACCCCCAATCTCTCAAACAACCACATCTAAAATTTTTCTAAAAACTCACTAAGTTTTCCTCCAAAGGAGGTGCCAAAATAAATTTTAGTCTAGGTAGGATCTTAGGGGTAGGCATCCAAATAACCCCCCATTATCTGGTTATCACATCTTCAAACATTAGAAGTTGACAAATAGGGAACTTTTAAATGCTCCAAAGTCAAGTTTTCCTAACACCATAAGGCAGGGAGATACCTGTGAAGGGTCGAAGTCTAAGGCCCAGTTTTTCTGTGCATCCCCCCTTGAGGCACCCACCTCTTGGAAGGGATCCATCCCATGACCCATTTATGAGGCCAAAAATCTAAATGTCTCACTTTGACCGAGGTACCTAGTGGCCAATTTTAGGACATCTACCCAGGTGGAAATTATGGGTTGCAATTTCACCTTGATCAGATTTTGTGTGGCTATTGGGAAATATCGCTATCTCTTTTGGGATATGCACCTACTACCCCTCATTATAACTGATTGTTTCATCCTTCACAAGTTCCTCTCTCGGTGGCTTAAGACCCCACTGTGGAGTGCTATTGGAAGGTCTAGTGCTATTTGAGAGGAAGAACATTATGTCTTTTTAGGACACGAGCATTTGTTTCCTTTGTTATCCCACACGGATAAAATCCACCTACCCACAGGTATGATTCTTTTCAATTGATTTATGTATGATGCTCTTTTGATTACATGCGATTGTGATATATATTGTGAAGGTCCATATTATAAAAGTCTCTTGTTCATTTTCTTCTCTCATCACCATTTTTCACACATTCCACTTTGCTAGTCGGACATCATATGGGATCCACAAAATCCCCGTCGTTCTAGATGCTTGCAAAATCTCCCTCTTATCCTAGGAGGATTTCCTAGTTTCACCAACTCATCGGCTCAACCATCTCACACCCCTGTGAGTGATACCATTTTGGGATTAGATTTGATTGGTTCCACTTTACTTGGGTCCACTTCCCAAGGTCATCCATCCACTATCTTTCCTTCATAAGGAGGTGGAGGGTAAACTTCTTCCCAAGGGAGAAGTACACCCCCACCAAACCCCCCTCAAGGTTCAGGTCCACTACCTTGTCACACCACGACTGGAACTAATACTCCACCACCACTCCACATGCCATATTTGGTCTGCCTCAAAATACCATATCTGAGTAAGATCATGAATGATCCTATCTTGCACGACCCCACATGGCCTACAATGTCTTCCAAACTATCTTCGGACATTCCCAAGTTTGAAGGAAAGGCAGACGAAGATCCTAATTCCCACATGGGTCACTGTCTTCCAAACTATCTCTGACATTCCTAAGTTGAAGGAAAGTGCATTTAAGATCCCCAAGCAACTATATCATGACTTCCAATTATGGTATGGTGCTCTTAGAAAAGCATCATGGATGACTCTGCCCGATTAAGGTTATTTCAACACACACTCCACATGTGTCCATCACCCAAGTGGTATGTGTGGGATGCAAAATCGTATCCTATGTGACTTTGAATCATTACAAAATATTTTAACCTTTCAAACTACTATTTCATCATGACAATGGTCTTGAATTTCTCTCAAAGTTTAAAAAAATTTAGCCATATCGGGCTGCACTACATTCACGTAATGGTGTCAATGACATAAGGCTTATGCAAAGAAGAAACCAACAAAGAACAATGCCTCAATTGGTTTCTTGGATCACTCATCCCTCTCCTTTCCAAAGATGTTGCCTCCACATTCCCCCAAACTGTTAGAATCAAATTTATCAACAAATCCCCAACACATGACCCCATTTAGGTTCTCAACAATATACACAAGATTACCCGATGCCCTCGTAGATCCGCACTATCTCGCCAAGGACAAAACTGGCATGTCTCACGATGCAGATGGTTTGATTTGTACCACAACACACCACAATATGTACATCCAACCACCCACCTATGTACGATACACCCCAATACCCACTGATGTATGGATGTCTCTATTCCTCCCTCTCCTTATCAGTAGAGCTACACTCTCTTGTTCTCCCTCCACCTGCATGAGTGGGACCCTCGTCACACCCATGATGCCTCCAACTATTCAACCAAGTTCCAGACTTCTACCTCACCTAGCACCCCCAGCACTACAGGGAGCCTTCCTATGAACCCTACAAGTAATTACCACAAAATAATCAGATTCCCATTTCTCGGTCCTCCATAACCCATTTATCCTCCACAAAGAACCACATGTTGGGGTTAACTTTGTTCATCCTTCTCCCATTCAACAATTTCAAAAATTTGAACAACCTAATACAACAAATCTAGCCCATCAATCAATAATTCCAAAATAAAGGGAAAAATGGAAATAATAACTCCAGAGCTAGGCACAACCCCCAATAAACCAACATAAGCCTGAGGGAACCAAAACAGGGGTAACTAGAACCCCCAAGGGGAAATAAAAACAAACGCCAAGGAAGGAACAAAAAAAAAATCTTTTCGAGGAAAATCTTTGTACCTTTTGTGGAGAGTATGGTCATTATACTCACTATTTCCACCAAATCGTTGACTTCAAATGGACGAAAGAGTCTGGAAGTGGACCACACCCTCCAACACCGCCTACCCCCCAACAAGCCCCACAACAATATTTGTAACAACCACCTCTATCAAGGAACCCTATTCCACACCATGTGTGATGAATACCCAAGATGCATCCTGCCCCACCACAGAGGGGGATAAAGATTAAACCCCTGGAATCCCATTGCATCGCATTATCCCTTTTCCTATACTAGCTTCAAGAATAAATTATTCTCTACAAAACACAATTGTCAATAAAATGCACCCCGTGAATCCACTCTCGCCACTTCGGAAGAAGATCCCGCTCCAGCCCAACAACCTTTGATGATTCCACACCCTAACATTGAACCACCCATTCACATTCCTCGCATCCCATTACAAAGGAATGTCAACAACTCTCAGGCTACGCCGACACAAAATTACAGCCTGGTCAATGACTTAGCAAAGTCCCCGGCTGCAATGTCAGTCTTAGAAGTCCTCCAAACCTGTCCCACTCAACAGAAATCATTGATTACTTGGGAAGCTTCTCCACTCAAGTGATACTAGATCACTACATTTGATCTAGATTAAAGCCCTCTCCCACTCTTGGTAGCTTCTGTGATACCAAATAAAATTCAGAATATCACAGCTCATCATGTATCATTGATGGTGCACCCATGCATCATCCAAAATAGTGTAGAAACTTGGATCCTCCATCTAATACCATCCTACCATCACTTGAGAGCTTATGATGGATGACCATCCCTCTCCCTGGCGGGCTCTTTCAAATGTCCCCATTGAACTCGAGGGAAAACTATCCTCATTGACATACATACACATATACATTGAAGTATCGACTGGACACATGCTAAATATCCTTTGTTTGGACATATATATATGTATATATGAAGGTTAGTCCTTTTCTGCTTTTCTAACGATACAATTCTCCACAACGGGAAGATCATCACCATCAATAAAGTTTCACATTACGAAGCCTAACCCTTTCTCCAACATCAATAACATCTTACTCCTCTTATCTCCATCTAGTGTTCTAACACATATCCACCTTCCTTGCTTTGATATGGCCCTCATAATTTTCAAGGACCCATCTTTGGTTAGGCATACCACGAGCACCACCGCTCCTACACCCCTTGGGACAAGTTTGTGTCATATATTCCAACATAACTGACAATGGAGATACCATTCCTCCCATAGAGGTTTCTCCACTCCCTGATGTCCCATTAGTGGAAGAAATCCCACCTCAGAACCCCGGGACAACCCTACAAGACCACTTATCCCCGATTTCACCCTCCCTGTGGTCAACCCAGTTTGGGAGACAATCCCGTGCCCCCTACCCAAATTCCCTCTTCTACCCCCACCCAAGAGTACAATATTTCCGTGTAGTCGCATTGCTTTTACCCTTCCCAAAGATGGCAGGTGCTGGCCATCTGCATGGTATATCCACCCACCAGATGGTTCTCTAAACCATCCTCCCTCCCCAAAAACAAAGGAACTCAAGCATTCCAGATCAAATCCAACCACACTACCCTCACCCCCACTTGTCATCACCACCGCAATGGAGCCAGCATAAGGAAAATGCTGTTCAAACATCCCAATCAGCTCCACTTCCCCCACAATTTCATCCTCCTTGTGCACTGTGCGAGAGAGGACACACCACAAATCGATGTCCTTCCCTCCATGAGTTATGCAATCTAATCCAACTCCCCCGTACAACCACATCGCCCATCATTTCCCACAAAACACACCTAGTACTACCACTGCCTCCACTACTAGGGAAACAAATACAGGGAACTAAATTCTATGTGCCATCTATATTCCGTGAGTATGGCTAATTACACCTCACTCATTTCTCCCATATACCTTTTAGTTCCTGTAGAGATACCTAATGGCAAAGGCACCAAAACTTTCACTCAAGACCCTTTCCACTCCATCAGCCATCACATCCATTATTTCCCATGACCTCAACAACGAATCTAGATAGGTTCTCTTTTTTTTGAATCACTTGATCATTTCACATGTAAATGTCCTATGATCATTGAATAGCTGCCAATGGTCTTTTATTCGAAATCCTCTAACCACCTCACTTCCCGTCATGTAAGTGATTCCCCCTATTCCATATCTAGATACTATCCACATCACCTCCCTAACTTCTGAGTTACTTCCCACCCCTCCATGGTTCATGGATAGACTATCTCAGAGGCTTCTTCCCCCAACCCCCCAATTCTTCTGGGCTCATTCTCAAGAACGCACTCTCACTCCACGCCTACAACCCACGTTGTTCAGATATTTGGTTTTATATCATACGCCATCGACCATAGTTATGTATACCCTCTTATATACCTACCACCCCAAGATAATCACTTAAATGATGTCACCAATGTTCCTTCCATGATCCCTATATTCTCAAGCATTTTCCAATCGCGAACAAAGATATCCCCAGGGAACTAATCAATTCCCTAATTTCCCATGGAATGGGATCTATCATAGAGTTCTTTTTCTCTCACATGAAGCCTTTGACCCTCTTATCCAAAGCTCCATATGTTAAATCAAAACAAAGGATTTCATCCCATCAAGACATATAGACCGTCTAAACCTGTCCCTCATTTCTAATGCTTTTGAAAAGGGAAACATGGCCAACATTTCCACCATGCCAAAATTGGCATTTTCATTAAACCAAGAATCATAGAAGAAATCACTCATAGGTGTTGCATGCTCCTTCTAAAGAACTCTTTATCTTTACAAAGTTTTTCAAGAATATTTGGGATATTTATTTTGACACATTTCCCTGCATATCAAAAAGAAAACACCCACTTCTCACTCCATCCAAAGTAAAGGTATATCAAATCAAAATTACAAAACCAATACGCCGCTAAGTCTATATAGTACCCCATTGTATAAGCATGTCATGGGTTCCCAACTCCTCGCCCTCAAGTAATAAAACAAGGTATTATTCACTGCCTGCACTAACCTTTTGATCTCAACCATGCTTGTCCTAAAGACAAATTCCACTCACCTTTCATTGACTAAACCATCACCGACCGTGTAGGCCATGAGGTTCTATCCTTCATGGATGGTTTCTCCCGGCTACAACTAAATCCAACCCATCCAAATATGGGATAAGTATAAAACTACATTTACCATCCCATAGGGTACTTTTGCGTATTGTGTCATTCCTTGGACTCAAGAACGAGGGTATGACGCTAAGCAATGGGCCACGAATTATGTTTTCCATGATATCGCTCACATAATCCTCGTTTACTTGGATGACCTCATTGCTTTATCAAAGAAACAACTCAACATCTATAGATGACTTACGAAGCTGTCTCTTTCAACAAAGGTCACCTTGCTATAATATCCGTTTGAACCCTTTCAAGTGTGTATTTTGCATCAACATTGGATGCCTCCTTGCATTCATAGTCTCCCAACATGACATCACATTGGACCCCCTCATGGTCCAAGCCATCACAAAAATTCCACCCCCAAAGAATTTACACCAACTATAGAGCATACAAGGAAAAGCCAACTTTCTACAACGTTTTGTCCCAGATTACTAATTTCCGCATCACCATGGTTTCCTTCTGCCATTGTAACGTCATATCCCATTTCATTGGATGAACATGCCTCCCAAACCAATTTTCATGGATTAAAAGTGACGCCTCCAATGCCCTTCATTAGTACACCGACTCATGATCTAATTACATCCTTTCTATTCTACTTCACCAGACGTGGGCAAGAGTGTGTGTTCTCTTCAACTAGGGAGGATGGTCACGCAGCATGATATTTCATCTATATTAGTAAAACCATTCAGATTCAATTCCTACAGATAATCATGAGGGAGAACTCACCGCAGCTTGTCCTCACAATTCGTGAATTATACATTATATCTTGCTTCAGACTACCAAAGTCGTAGACGATTCCAACCCCACGGGGTAATTTGCTTAGTCCATAAAATTAATGGAAAAATTTTCCCGATGGATCATCATCCTTCTGGAGTATGACCTAGAGTTTTCAACACCTAAGAGAAAGAAATATCTTGTCCTCTCTGAACTCATCATGACTTTTCCCTCATATGCTACAAGTTCACCCATCAACACAGATTTTCCCAACAAACACCTCTTATACATCCCCGGGATGGCTCCTTGGTATATGTAATTCTCTCTCTTCTGCACTTTCAAAAAAATTTAAGTTTGGGTCTCATCTCTCCCAAGACAATCATCATTGCATTCCTGCCATCGTGCCCTTTGATATCTCCTTATCTATGACATCTTATATTAACGTAATTTACACTCATACTTTGGTCGCATGTTTCTGACTTACATATCAATGAAGTCATAGAGTCTTGAATGGTTTCAGCAATACCACGGGTGGGCCTCCCCTGCTGGATGTCCACCACCCAAAAGTACTCACAGTACATTTCCAGTTTTACAAAGGTTTCATGACTACATCCACACTGTAGCTGCATTTGACAAATGCTGTCCTTATGTAAAACAAAGCATGAGCCACCCACTCTTCTTACATCATCCGCCATCACTGCCGGGTTCTTTTGCAAATGGGGCATCAACTTCATGACTTTGCAATCCTCCATCCGTAAATGGACATATAGGCATAACGCTGCGGGGCCAGGGATTATTTTTACCAAATGGGTTGAATCGTCTACCTTCAACAAATAATTCATTGACACAATAACGGTTTTTCTTTTCAACCACGCTATTACTCATTGGAGTCCCACAATAGTTAGTTTCTGATCATTGTAAACACTTTGAGAATGAGATGTTCTTGCCTAACTCTCCTCAAGGTTAGGGTTTCTCCTCATGATTTTTCCTCCTATATTACCCTTTTCTTACCTGTTCCTGACAGTCGAGGGTCGCCAACAAAGTCCTCAAACCATGTTGCAACGTGACTAAATCTAACATAATAATTAACCGGGTATCATATGTTGTTTTAGTATTATGATCTTGAGTCAAGATGTATACCAAAACTACCTTGGTTTTTATTAATTGCTTCATCTCATCTTATGGGATTGAAGCCACCCCATCGAAAGCAAAATTCCCACTGCCAGTAACTTACTGCTATACACTGCTCCAATGGAGCACTGTTTTCTGAACTTAGAGTCACTGGATGGAGATTGTTGATCTTCATTATAGAACAATGAGGTGGCTAAAAAAAAAGGCCACCTTTTGACTTCCATGTCAACCTTCTTTCATTCAATGAAGGTGATCTCGCCCTAGCCTATGATATCTCATGATACCTTTCGGCCGCGGAAATTTGAGTCATTATGGCTGGACCCTACATCATCCAACACCGCCTCACCAAAGGCGCATACATCCTAGCCTCTCCCGAAGGCCTCTCTCTCATGGAACCCGTCAATGGGTTGTACTGAATTTTTTTTTACTCTTGAGCATAGTCATTCTACACTAGATTTTCTTTGTACAATACTTGTATAGTTTCTAGTTTTTCCCTCCATGCCCTATGTTTTGATCTAACATTTGGTGTTGATTTTACCTCCATCAGCCTACCACCTGCTACACTCTGACCTGAAAGGTTGTTGGACACGTAATCCACTGGCTACTTGGGCCCTCTATACCCTCACATGAACTCTCCACCCAATGGCATATGTTTGGGCTTAGCAACCAACAACCAAGAAGAATTCACATATATAGCATCTCATTGGCCCCCAAGGCCACCACTCACATCTATTTCCCTTACGCCTTATTAGATTCCCATATTGTCATCCAGCAACTCAACAATGTATATACTGCAGGTGTGATCCTGCCTCTTTTGCAAATACGTGCAAGTTAGACTCTTGTCTCGAAATTTTGATTCAATTAGATTTACACATATTTCATGAAAATTTAATCAAACAGATAACATGGCTAACTATGTTAGATTGAATTTATCACATCAGGACACCATCACACATATATAACTCATCAAAATTCTGTCACATCTTATAAATTAGACATCATAAAAAAAAAAAAAAAAAAAAAAAAAAAAAAAAAAAAAAAAAAAAAAAACCTAAATATATATATATATATATATATATATATATATATATATATATATATATATATATCAATGTGTTTACTGCTTTTACAAAGTACAATATGTACATCAGTCTCAGAGTAAGGTGTGAGCCCTCATCCCTAGGTGTACACAATAGGTGTCACACTCACTCCTATACAAAATGGGCTTCTGTGCCTATATATAAATAACATGTAAAAATATTCAAAATAGGCACTCATGGCACCCTCGAGAACCACCCACTGTCTCTATCTATAGGGAGGTGCCTCCTCACAAATTGGGTCCTCCTAGCCAAAGGGCCTCCTGGGCCATCGCTCTGCACTCACACAGAGCAGCAGGGGGATTAGGGTCCCAACTCTCAAGTAGAAAACCTACATACACACTACCTGTGAATCTCTCATAATCGATATGTGACTACATTCTCTCAGAACACCTCCTATAGTACAACTCTCTAACTGGCCATCAAATCCTAGAGAGAATTTCCTATGGCTCTCCTCCTCTCAGGCACATGCATGGCTCTACACTAGATCATCAAATATTCCGCTTCTTGTCGGCTCTCGGCCATCTCATAGTCTTCGCACTGTGCTCTCCTTATCTCTCTCCAATGTCAGCCACCCACCCATGGTAGTTCCCACTCCTGCCTCTTGGACAAGATGGTTTCAACTAACTCCAATTTCTACTTTGCAGAACTCCACATCTTCACACACAACAAATAAATGATAGAATAAACATCCATCCATACATAAGACATATTCTATACTATCAAAATTTACAAAACATATAAAGTATTAAATTCTCAACATATTTCCTATGGTCCCAACCCTCTCTGTGGAGGAAACACCATATCTGGGTCATGCCCAAAGTCCATCCCACCATATGGAATCAGAATATGATCTCAGGTATATACACACGCATCTTTGTCACCTTGGTTGTGAAATAGTGGCCACCCTGCCCACCTCCATGCCGTACCAAAATTGATGTCCACTGCATCAGTCATGGCTCCCATGCCCTAGCAACCGGTAATAACACTCTAGGGTGCAACATGGGCAACTGGGCCTCCAAAACCACCACCAAGACTCCATTCCAAAGGAAAACTCTTCCACCAAAGTTGGCAGGGAGAGTCTCAACACCGGTTAAGTTGTCCCATCATCTTGGTGTGCAATATCAAGCCCCAGGAAAAAATATCTCCACCCAATGCTCTCTACATAACCCTCAACTGACCACCACTAATCCGCTAAGTCATGGATCTCAGATATCCTCATGATCATCACTGTGATGCAACTATGCAAGAGTGCATCCATCAGCCCTAACTCAACGTGGATCAATCCCTAACATAAAGTTCGGCCCCGAACAATACCTCCACGCCAAGTCTACCAAGTTTACATCCCCTGGCAACTAGGGATTAGCAGGTAGGGCCCTCCCCAAAAAAAGGGAGCCCAACAAGAAATACATCCTCCATCTAAGAGAATACTACTTTCCCCTCACAATGAAGCATTGCATCTCAGTGTTCCACATAGAAATCAAATACTGCAGCAGGTACTCATGCGCCCATATCAAGTAAGCAAATAAGAACCAGCCCATAGAAATGCCAAAGGTCCTTGAACACCTGACTCATTTCTCACCACCTCCTCAGGTGTTCCCATTCTCTCCTCTAGGCATCTGCACTGAACCGACCACCTGCATTCACACAAACAACCCTTGATCATCCATCACTATCCATAAAAAACTTCAAAAATATATATTCTTTTTCAAACCTCCAAATTTTTGTTCTCATGATGTCTCTCATGTTGACATAGAGTGTATACTGTTTCTTGTAAGGTAGTTGTGTGCATCAGAACTGCATCTGCCAAAGAAATATATGTATCCCAAAACACTCCATAGCATGGTATTCATGCACACCTTGTTCGCTCTTAAAGATGCGTGATCAGGCAGTTTTGTTGAGAAATATAAAATAATGCACTATATTTTGAATTGAAGTGTATATAAAATGTACACTTTGTTTTTATCGCACTCCATATGTTTCTATAAGTGTTGGTTGTCTTCAACACAATGCCTAATTTTAGCTGCTGGTATCCTTCAATCTTCTGTACTTGGGGGCTCCACCTTACAGAACCCTCAATGACCATCCGTACTACCCTAACTAGCAACAAGAACCTATCTACTATGCAGGAAGATATCACTAACTTGGCTTCAGCAACTCTCGGATCAGGGTTCTAACTCCTCAGAATTTCCAAATATCCTCAAAATCCTCTTATCAACTATGGAAGTGTAGGTGTACAAATGAGGCAACAGGCCCCACAACTATATATATAGTCCCTTTTGCCAAACTTCCATACTCAATTACAATAAAGTAATTGCCTTTCAATCCGCTTTCAACCATGGGACTTATTGTCTCAGCAATTTCATTAATTCCATTCCCTCGGTTCAATTTATCCATATTTCCCCCGTGGGATCATTTTTCTCACATCACAATCAGGTACGCATGCTCAATGCCTAAAATTATCAGTTTAGGGTCAGACATGTTCTTTTTATCTCGATATTGTTATGTAGGGTATCTGGCCATGTGTGTGCCATTTGTCATCACACACCAAGCAGAACCTCTTTCTGTGTATATGATCAACATTGGTATTTAGTCATTCCCTCTGAATAGAAATTTTATTTTCCAGTCCCACACTCCAACATTTTCCTATAGGATCCCCACATCCATCTACAAGACTTTCTGCACCTAACGAATTTGTATTGACAACTGGTAGCACTCTCCCCACATGAGTTGTTGTCCCATTCATAGTCCCTCCCTTGGCACTTTGATAATTTTCTTTCACCTCATAGGGATGGGAGTCTCAATAGTCTTACGATTTCCGGAGAATCAACCACATACTCCTCCTCATTTTCTTAATATCTTTCCCAAAGGAATCCCAAGATATCTCATCGTAGTTCTACTTTGACTACAACTCTGCAGTATCATTAACCCTTGTTTCATCCATAATTATTTTTTCCCATATGCATATTTCCTCCATCTTACAATTTAGCAAAACCTGGGGCTCCCCACCTCCACTACGTCCTCCCACGAACTTGTGCCCTCATAGGACAAGCCATCTTGCACTAGGGCACCCGCTTCAGATCCTGGGTATTAATCTATCCCAAACATTCCATTATTTATTTGGTAATTGTAAAGGCCTTGTTTCCAAGATTTATAGCTTTTGTTGCACCCTTGCGACCTTCGCTTTCCGGCTAAAAGCAAACCAGTCACCCCTTGGTTAAAGCATTCATTACCTTATACTTTGTTGACATCATCCATAAACCCTCAGTATCCCACAGTCCATGTACCAACAATCCCCGAGTTTGTCCACTTTGTCACACACTACATCACACCTCAACCAATGTATATTCCTCCACACAGCCTCCCCTGATGCTAGATCCGGGCTTCGCTGGTTGTTGCTACACATACTTCAGACATATATCCCCAACCATGTTGTCTAATCGATAACCAATGCTTACATTGGTTGTACAACCATACCATCCCAGATTAGAGGACACCACCTAGAGAGGCTGTAGGACCACAAGCCAGCACCCCAAGGAACTACATATCACCACATCTCTAGGACCCCCCGTGGTTTAATTGTTGATCTATCAACAAGTTGAAGGGTAGTAGGGGTTTCCCTCGGTCCTGTAATACCTAGGGCTTGTATGGTATCACATGTCATAACATTGATTTCGGCCCCAAGATCAATTATTGTGTTACCAATAAGTGTATTGTTGATTTGCACAATAACGACTGGACTACTAGGGTCAGAGTATTTAGCTACGAGAAATCCCCCCATCATTAGGTTTGATAGTTTTCCCATGATATGAACATGTTGGGGATCCTTTCATTTCCTACCGGGCTTCCTTAAAAAAAATTCTTGTACCTCTTTTGAGTAAATAGGTACATCCTTAATTGTTTGAAATAGTGGTATTTTGACACACATTTTTGAGTTCTCCTAAGAAATAAACCGTGTTGTGTAAAGGTTTTTTCAATTTATCCTTTCTTCAAGATAGGGTGGTAAAGGAAGTTTAGGGGAACTTTCATCTTTGAAGTGGTTCCTGGAAAAGATTTTTTTCTCATATGATTCTTCATTTGGGACATCCTCATGTAAGTATTCAATGCTAATGTGAGGTTGGTCCTTGTTTAGATTCTTCCCATCTAATATGGAGTCATTGTCACCTAGGGAAGAGGATGGGAGCACGAGGGATAGGTTTTAAGTCCCACCATGCTTAGTTGAAGGTGTAGCCTTCCATTATTTAAGTAGGTATGGTTTGTGCAGGTAGTTGTGGTTGAGGGGGGTTGATGTGGATGCCTGCATTTGGGGAGGATGAATAAGTTGCTTGGGTGGTTGTGTCATAGGTTTTTTACGTCCTCCCATGGTGATATTTATCCATCCTTTTTTCCATAACTGGTCAAGAGGAGGAGCTACTCCATTATTGTAGGGCAAGTTGACATATCCCATTGTTGAGAAGAATATTTCATTGAAGTATTAGTCCAATATGAATTGAAATATGAGATTGATCTTGTATCATACCTTGATGTATAGGTTGTTAGGGTCGCTTTTGAGAGACGTAGCACAATTGTTCTGGCTCCTCAAATTTTTGATATATGGCCTTTAGTTCGAGTAGGGATGGATAGTTATGAGTAGCATGGTCCTTGCTACATATTCCACAGACCTCCATCTCATCCAACATACATTCTCTCTTTTTATGCTTCGTTCTACATCTCAGACAAAAGATAGCCAATTCTCGTTCTATTTCTTCCTACTACTTCTTCATCTGTAGTGTATGCAATTGGGATCTCAGGGAACTAAGTATATTGGTCTTAAATTCCTCTAACATGTTCTTGATTTATGTCCTCTTTAATCCACTTCCAACAATATTGCATTTTCTTGCCAATATATCTATTGGCCCTTTTCTTGTTTTAGATGTGCCTCTGGATTATTTACGGAAAATTTCCAATATAATATCATATTCTAACTAAGAAATATCTCCATGCCCATAATTTTGAGGAGTTCCATACAATAATCTTGGATTCCTCTTATAAATAAGACACATCACATTTCAAGAGGAAAATATCCTTACTTTTCTCTCTATAGGTTATAGGTGAATCGTTCAATATAATCTTCCAAACTCTCATCTTCATGTTGCATCATCTTGAAGAGTTCCTCTCTTCTTTATTCATCCTTGTAGTAGTCTTGGTACTCTTATAGAAACTTCTTCATCATTTGATCCCATGAGCTGATGTTATCCTTTCTGAGACACATAAACCATTGTAGCACAATGCTTTTAAGTGTGGTGGGAAAAAGCCTCAATTTATGGGTGTATGTCACATAGTCATAGCTTCTACAAAGCACAATGAACTCGAAGAGGAAGGTATAAAGATCTTCTTTAGATAATCCATGAAAATTTGGCAAGGCAGAATGAGGGATGTTATTCATCTTGGTTTCCTCATTTGTTTCTTTGATTTGGAATCTGAAATTCGTGGGTTCCTCCTTGACAATATCGTGTACCATTTCTTTTTGAGGGATTTCCTCTACTTCAAAAGGTGCCTTGGGAAAAATGAACTCTTCTGAATGATATTTCTAATTGATTTTCTCCTCTAACAATGGAATCTCGGTGTGCAGAGATCCTTTCATAGTCTCAGATACCCGAGGAGATACTCCAAGATGCTTTTTGGCAAGCGAACTTGTTGTAGGTGATAAGTAATTTGGTTGGTCGGTCTCCTTTCCCTCTTGTGAATGACCTACACTCTTAGATTTTTGGGGGGTTTTGGAAGAGATAATAAATCTACCTTGTTGATCTCTAGATTTGGGCATAGAAAAGATTAGAAAATCATACTACAAATTACTGAAAATAAATCATAACATCTATTCTAGTGAAATGATAAAGTATCCACACAACTAAACAACACTACTTTCTTTTTTACAATTCCCAGGAAACAACGCCAAAAATTACGAATTTTTCAATTACTTCCTAATTAACTTAGTGAGAAAATGAAGAGTTGTACATTTAACTATCAATTGGAGATCATATCTTACTTACGAACTGTCATGCACCATATATGAAAATATTAGTGTTGTTTTAGCTAAGTAGCTCTAGTACTTTGATGTCACAAATTGAGGTTTCAAGTTACTTAATTAAGTCACCAAATTATACGAGTACAGGAAAGTAAATATCACACTTGCAGAAATTGAATCATACACGTGGAATTGAAATGATACACGCAGAAATTAAAATCACACTTTTGATGAAATTGAAATCACACTTGCAGAAATTGAAATCACACTTGCGGAAATTGAAATCACACTTGCAGAAATCGAAGTCACACTTGTGGAAATTGAAATCACGCATGAATTGAAATCACACTTGCAAAAAGTGAAATCTACACCATGTTCTATTGGTGACTTTCTCAAGTAGAATGCAGGTCTTTTTCTATTGTAACAATCAAGTTTTCACACATTCGGTAACTATCCAATGTCATTATCAATCCAAAACTATTAAAGCTATCATGAATCAGAAAGAAAATAGAAGAAAGTGCACCTACAAGTGGAGTTTCAACAACATGAGTTGAAGCTATGAAGTTGTTGCATAAAAGAAATCACATTGATGCGAGTTGCAGCAATACGAATTGCAACAACATAAATTCCAACACAGAAGAATTTAAAGTGAAGCACATTGCAGTACCTAGTGTCTTCGGTATGAACTCAAAGAAATAAAAAAAAAAGTTGAATTATAGCTTAAAGTTATGAATTCTTCTAACACTAATTGAATATCAACCACACATGAATCGCAACATTGTTTCTATGAAATTGGAATTGTAGCAAACTAAGAAATGAAACGATCACTAAAAAAATGAAAAGAATTGAAAGATTAAAGGCTACACTAATGTACATGAAATACCTGACTAAGGAGGGTCACTACCCCCTTAGGAAAGGTACTAAGCTATGAAACCAAGATCACACGATCACCAACACATCAACACACGAATAAGAGAAAAACCGGAAATTATATTGCAAGAGTATGAAAATACAATAGCATTTTAATGCTTATCACCAGAATTTCCACCCCCCCAACTCTAGTGAAGATAAAATTCTAATACAATATGATTATTGTCTAAAATTATACAAAGGAATGGATGGACAACCATGAGAATCTGTATTTTCATCCAGATACAATGATTTTAGAAAATATCTACATGTGATGACTTGGTGGAAAAAATGATTCTCCTTTTGGTCATCCAATTGCCTCTTGTCGCTTTCCTCTATGAAGACTATTTCTTAACCATTGGTGCTGGCAAATTTATATTTGGAATCAGAGAAATGGTGTACTTGAAGTCATAGCAATAGAAAACACATTGGGAATCGCATCAACTGAAAATTGTTTGGAGTTGCAATGGTTAGTTGGAGTCGCAACACGAGGAGTAACTTAGAGTTATAGTAATTGGAGTTGTCGCACAAGGAGTACACTTGGAGTTACAATAGTT
The DNA here is from genome assembly GCA_010110895.2 of Picea sitchensis. NCBI lineage: Eukaryota > Viridiplantae > Streptophyta > Pinopsida > Pinales > Pinaceae > Picea > Picea sitchensis. Next base: position 32,824 of record SNQJ01S0060389.1, read on the forward strand.
GGATTCATAGCACAAGGAGTGCACTTGGACTTGCAGTAGTTGGATTGTGTCTGTAATTGTAGCAATTATGTATAGGATCCACTACGTAGAGTTGCAGTTGTTGCATTACTCGTGTAGCAATATTAGTACATGAAAGTAACAAATTCCTTCAAGAAATATGCAATAATATTGTAATAATGGCATATTGGGAAGATAATTTGTTTATTGATATTACTTCATTGAAAACAAAGGGGCTAACAATTCCTGTGGATGATATGGTGAAGAGGATAGTGATTTGTTTTACCAAGGGATTGATTTATTATCATGGAATATCTATATAATGTTTTTTCAAATTTTATAGTATTAATCTTTTAAACTCAACTTTTCACTTATCATGATTATATATTGCAATTTTCAAGTATGCAATTATAAATATTACACATATATATTTATTGTCTATGTGAATAATTATGATAAAACTTAGCTAACAACATATTATTCAAAAGGTATATTCAACCTTTGGTTTAATGAACATAGTTTAAATTATTATTTATAATTATTACTGTTATCACTGAAATTTCGTCTACAAATGGTTACAAGAATTCAGCATCGTCACAGAGCTATGAAGTCATTCATGGACCTGAATTAACACAAAAGCATTCATAAAGGATCAAAAACTATACAAAGTAGTAAAAAACTGAAGGGCACTATGAAGACACTGTGCGCGCGCGCACATGCGCGAAACAAAAACACAAGATTCGCGCACATGCGCACAATGCGCGACTTTTGTCGCAAAAAGCCGTGCATCTGAGAAATGATGCATTTATGAGAGTGGTTGGCCTCCCACCCACTTCTTGTTATTGGATAAATCCGTAGGTGTGGACACTAACTAATCTCCCTAGATCCACCTAGATCTAGAACAAAGAAAGACAGAACATGACTCTTTCCCTAGATTTTGACCATTGAATTAAATAGAAGGCAAGAATAAATAACATACCTTATTATCGCTTCCTATGGTATTTGTTTCTCCCAATTCGCTCCAGTGCTCTCATGCAGTCAAGACCAAGACAACACAAACCAACCATTGTGAATAAAGCACAATCTATTCAACTGTCAATCTATGTATATGATCAAGGAATTATACAATAAAGTGGAAATAGCTTTATGGGAAAGGGACGTATTACTGTATCATATTAATGGAAAGTAAATATTACAACCTGAGCCTTGATGTCGCAAATTTCCTTTCGATGGCCCTTGGCTCCAACACACACACTTGCTCACTTGCATGAAGAAGATCAACTCCTTTGGATAAACTTGTTGGAGTCTCCAAACTGTTGTAGTTTCAATCCTTCACGCAATTCTTTCACCAATTCTCCAATGAATCTTGCTTAACCTTTTCCATGATAATTCACTCAATATATAGGAGAGAATGAATTAGTTACTTGGATAATAATGATCCCAAAATATCATGGAATCCAGTACTAGATAACCATTCGAATGCCATCTCATCCTTCTAGAAGATTCCCTTCTAGAAGCATCGAGAATTCATCTTTTTCCTTGCTTTAGAAAGAGTTTGCACCCTAGCAGTTCAACACAGTGCGAACTTCTCGCACCCTGGCTTAAGGTAGCCTCTAAGAATCATGCATTCTCGCAGGCAAATATACTAGCATCCTGCGAACAGTCTTCAAAAATGAGTTTTCTGGAAGAGATGAAAATAACTTTTTCTCAGGAGAAAGTTCTTATGAAGAGCCTAAGTACACCATCATTAATACATCATCATGATGACCAAAATTATGGGTAACACTTCTAGTTCATCTTCCAAGCTGATTTGACACTCAAATATGGACTAGATTTGACTGGATGGTTGGTCAAAGACCTAGAAATGCCCTAATTAGCCTCTTTATACACTACAAACTAGTTGAACAATAGCTCAAAGGAATGTTATAAAAAGGCCATGGATACACTTCATTTTTCAAGGAATTCAAAGCAAAGTTATGCTGCCATTATTCTCTTGAGGACTCTTTTATCCTTGCCAAGAGTATACTTGCATCATTGCATTGGGAAATCCATCTCACCCCTTGAGTGGATTAGCAAAGAATTCTTTCACCATTTTCATTTTCCTTTTCAAAGTTGTAAGAAGAACTTACTTGTGGGAGTCCAAGAGCCATCCCTTGGAGGAAGAAGGGACTCATAGTCCCCTTACTTCTCGGTGTTTTCTTTCACTAATATCAGCCTTATCATTGGTGACATGGGTATCATTGTTCTTTTTGTCTCTATGTCCTTATGCTTATAAATTTAGTTGTTGTTTTATTTCTTAGTTTAATTCTTAGTTGTTGTTTTATATTTCTTTTTCTAACCCTTTTCCTTGCAGTTGTCCTACTCAGCAAACCTAACTGAGCTTGCAAGCACCTCTATTTTTCTCACTAAGGTGACAAAAGAGGCACAACAGATTGGCGACTCCAGTGGGGAAAGGTATCAATTTCTGTTTATGGATAAATTCGTGAGTGCTGACACAGACCAATCTCCCCAGATCCACCTGGATCTGGAACAAACCGTAACAGAATACTACTCTTTCCCTAGATCTAGATATCAAATGAACTAAGAGAAATGGATAGTGGACATACCTTATGAACGCTCTCCTTTAATCTATGTTATTCCTCGCTCTGCTCCGATGCTCTTGTGTCGTTCCAATCACAACAACACAAACCAATCACATCAAAGGCATTAATACATTCAATACCTAGTCTATACATGTGATCAAGGAATCATGTAATAAGATGACATCATCATTATGGGAAAGGGACATATTCATGTATTATATTAACTGAAAAGATTGGTTTAATTCTGGGGAAAGGTATCAATTTCCTCTACTCCATTTGGGTTTTTCTAGCTCTTTTTCTGGTTTATTTAACTTCTGTGTACCCAACTGCCTAAGCCGACTGGGCTAATCAACCACCTTGTTGAATTGGGAGAATTCCATCCGGAATTCTTCTCACCATGTGTCACCTCATGCATGGGTTTTAGGCCCAATAAACTGCGTATCAGGCGCATTACGCGCTTTAAATCCACAGCTTCTATTATGCACACGCGCTATGTTGACTCTTCTTGTATGTGCATTACGCGTCATACTGCTCCACCGAGACCCGCACATCCTGCGGGAAAACATTCACATTGTAAAGTTGTTGATATGTGGGGAAGGCCATTTTCCTTCTTAAAAATTATGTCAAGCATGTTCTAAAGTTGCACCACACTTATCCCCCATCATATAAAGGGGTTAGTCAAAAACACATAGGCACTTTAGGGGTTAAAATCAATTTCCTTTTGCTTTCATTTTCACCACATGGATGGCTTGTTTGGAATCACAATATAAGTTGGAAATCATTTTAATCACATTTAACTTGCATTGGGACTATAAGTTGGATAACAATCACTTAGTATGCTCTTTTCTCACGCATCCAAGCGATCTTGAGAATCAGTAAAAGATTGTGAAACGATTTCATCTCCCCTTAAGAACATTAAACCTTTTAGAGAGGACAAAACCCTTCTTGGGACTCCTCTTAGTTTGTCTTTTCAAACATATCTTTAATATTGTAACGGCCCATACACACATGCTACAAAGTTAGGATAGTGTTGAAATTTTCTTCTTAGATCAAATCACTAGGGAAGCTGTGTTGTTTTGTAACGGGCCCATACATGCCCACATGATCAATCTAGATAGTTTCAAAGATTTTCTTAGGGATTACATCACACAATAGGGAGTTAAAGGAGGTGAACTAATCCACATGTCCACATGTTGTTCCTAGGACTTTTGAATTGCTAGTTGTACCAAAGGCACTTAGTTAATTAGGTAATCAACACTGTAAGGACCAAGCAAAGTCCATGCATCAAGGAGACATCTAATTCACTAAAAATTTGGCACACTTTCACCACACACAAAAGCCACTTTAATAATTACATAGATTCTTCTTGAAACGTGGAGGTCAAAGTAAGCCTCCTCCAAAAGGATTCTGAAAAAAACACCCCATCTTTTATTGACGGGACTATCCAATTCTTATTTTATTCAACGGGGTTGGTTCACATCCCCAACCTCTCAAAACAACTACATCTAAATTTTTTCTAAAACTCACTAAGTTTTCTCCACAAGAGGTGCCAAAGAACAATTTTTAGTCTAGGTAGATTGGATAGGCATCCAAATAACTCCCCTGCTATCTAGTTCTCACATTGTCAAAACCATAGAAGTTGGCAAATAGGCAACTGAAAATCCTCCAAGTCTGCAGAAACCCAATAATCATAAGGGTGGAGATACCCATGAAGGGTTTAAGGTCGAGGTTGCTTGTTCTATGCATCCCCCCTTGAGGTACCCACCTCTTGGACGTGATCCTGCTCGTGACCCATTTCTTAGGACAAAAAATCGTCAAGTACCTTGACCGAGGTACCTAGGTGACCAAATTTTAGGACATCTACCTGTTGGTAATTGTGGACTTAATTGTAATCTCAATTGCACCTTGATTGGATTTTTTGTGGCTATTGGGAAATATCGCCAGCTCTTTCGGGATATGCCCCCTTTACCTCTCATTATAACCAATTATTTCATCCTTCACTAGTTTCTCTTCTGGTGACTTCAGACCCCACTGTTGAGTACTATTGAAAGGTCCAGTGCTATTTGAGAGGAAGGACGTTACGTCTTCTAGGACACGAGCATTTATTTTCTTTTCATTCCCCATGCCGAAAAAACCCACTTATCCACATATATGCTTCTTTTTCAAAACATTTTATGTATGATGCACTTCTGACTACATTTTGATTTGGAAATATATATTGTGTAAATTTCAAATTTTGTGACAAAATGCTCTTGTTTCTTTATTACTCTCACCACAATTTGCACACATTCACTTAGCTAGTTGGACAACATAGGGGACCCACAGAATCCCTGCCATTCCTGATGCTTGTTAAACCTCCCTCCTATATTAGGGGGAGTGCCTGGTCTTGCCCCCTCATCAACACCACCTTCACACACTCCTGTGAGTGCTACTATTTTAGGATCAACTTTGTTTAGTTCCACATTACTTGGGTCCACTTCCCAAGGTCATCCGTCCACTCACTCTCCTTTACACGGAAGCGGGGGACCAACTTACTCTCAAGGGGGAAGTACCAACCCACCTATCCCCCCTCAAGGGTCAAGTTCACAACACACTCACACCATGGTTGGAGCTAACCCTCCCCCCCCACTACAGATGTCATATTTTTCCTCTCTCAACATACCAAATCTAAGAAAACTCACCAACGATTATATATTGCATAACCCCACATGGCCTACAATGCCCACCAAACTACCTTCAGACATACCCAAGTTTGAAGGGAAGGTAGGCGATGACCCTGCCAACCACATCATGTCTTTTCACCTCTGGTGCTCTTCCAATAGCATTATGGATGATTCCATCAGACTGCGATTATTTCAACGCACACTCATTGGCCCATCAGCCAAATGGTATGTAGAAGAAAAATCAGGGTCCCATGTGACTTTCGAGTCCTTGGCCAAATCATTCTTGACCGTATTCCAATTACCAATCCACCACGACAATGGTCTAGAACTACTCTCTAATTTCAATCAAACCTCAGCCACACATATCACTGATCACATTCACGAGTGGCGTAGGCGATGTAGTTTGTGTAAAGTAGAAACCACCAAACAACAATGTCTTGACTGGTTTCTTATATCACTTGTCTCTCTCCTCAGTAAGGATGTAGCTTCCACCTTCCCTCAATATTAAGAGGAAGACATCCGTAAGGATCAATAGTATGACCTCATCTATGCACAATCAGGGTACCTATACACTGTGCTTCCTGATCTTCCAAAACCGGTTCCATTTGACCAAGACAAACTTGGGATGTCTCACTCAGCAGACAGACTGATTGGTAACACCACTCACCATGGTCCACAACCCCAACCACCACCAATGTATGTCACACACCAATACCCACTGGCATACGAGGGCACTTCTTATTACCCCCCACCCTCTTATCAACAACCATACCCTGTTGCTATGCCTCCACCCATCAGTGGGTCACCACCGGCACCCCCTGTTGTAACAAATTTTCGATTTAACTCAACGCTGCATAATAGAGAATACTGACTTGAAGGTTGAACCCATTAAAGTGAAAGTGGTATGTCTTCTTAAGGTATTGTGTGAAGCAAATAGGTCAAATTGTGTATATTTTATAGAATCTAGAGTTTTTCAATTTGCTGAAAGACCAGTGATTTATCGGGATTTTAAAACGTCCAATATTCTGTTGGATTCGGAATACAATGCCAAGATGTATGATTTTGGACAGTTTCCTTCAAAGAACGGACCTCCAGGAGCCATTAGCAAGGATGCTTGTATACCACCACATAGCCAGTATCCAAGGCATAAAGAATCTGGTCACAGTGACTTCCATTCTCCATTTGGCTTTTCAGAGTATTGGGTTCATTTATGGAGATATAAGAACTCTCCCCTTTATGTGTTTGCTTCCACTTTTACAGATGGTATTAGTCATCCAGATGATGTTCTTGGTGCTCTGTCTCTCATAGTTTACTCGCTCACTCTTTTGCCACTTCTCAAATATGTTTTATTGTACTTTGAGCCAATGATAATGGATATGGTGGGACGTTTTCACTTTATTCCTTGATATGCCACCATGCAAAAGTGAGCATCGTTCCCAATCAACAAGTAGAGGATAGAGAGCTTTCATCATATAAGTTTGCACGTGCTCAGTTTCTCCAATAATTTGTTTTTTGGAGAGATTCTCACCCAAGAATCCAAATTACAAGCTCTCTGGACTACACCCAATCCTTCAGAGGCAGGCTCTCAGGACGAAACTCTGTGGGGGAGTTTTGATGCGCTGTCTGCGAACAGTTTCACCAGCTTCGACAAGACTGACGCTGTGTTCAATTTCAAAGGCCAAGTCGCAAACAACACACACAATGGTTGGGCTAAGTCTAATAAGTCATCTTATTATTCAGTATAATAATACCCGAACTGGACAAGTATGAACAAACATATCGATGTGAAGAAGATGCTCTTCATAAACTCACTCGTGTTCAGCATGTGGATGACCTAGGGTTGATTGCGGGCTGAGTATCCAAAGAAAAGCACACTCACGGGGATCACTCCCATGTTTAATATATTATTCACACATGCATTATAGGAGCACCTCAAATCAACAAATTAAAAAGACGAACCCGAAATTTGCACGCCATTCATGAATTATAGGCACCTCTACTCATTAAATTAAAAAGTTGAGATGGCGATGAAGATAAAACAATTAATCAACAACTTGTTACTAATCGTCAGTGTAATGAAGCTTCTGCGTTTTTCAGTAGCTCCTCTACATGAGGATTATACTTATGAGGTGTGGCGTCGTTGTGAGAATATTATATTCGATAGTACCTTCCAGCATAATCTGAACCACGTTTTGGATTCATTGGTGGTGAACGTTTCTTCGAGCGGATTATATACATCTAGTGTTGATGACGGACAAAATAACAACAGTACGGTTTATGGGAATGTCATCAGTGCATTGGGAGATGAAAAGAAATGCAAAGAAGGAGTTCATGCTCCATACCGAGACAACAAATTGACTCGCCTTTTGCAGGATTCTTTCGAAGGGAACAACAGAACCGTGATGATAGCTTGTAAGAATTCTCTGATTGAAAATGCAGGAGATGCGTTATTAAATTGCATGAACAAAAAGCCATGCAATATCGGTTTCAGTCGAAAGTTTTAGGGTTTCAGGAAAGATGAGGCGAGACACTACAAACAATGAGAAACGGCCCAATTCAAATTATCATGTCGTTTTAATAGGACAAAATTCATACACACGTTCCCTTATTAAAAGTGTGCAGGAGGTGGTGACAGATATTTTGTGCATTGCAGACGCATAATGTAATCATATTAAATGGACAGTTTCTAGGCCCAACATTGCATGTGAGGAATGGAGATACACTTAGTGTGAAAGTCTACAACAAAACACAATATAACACCACCGTCCACTGACATGGAATTCGTCAGTTTCACACAGGATGCTTGACGATATTTCCAGATTCTGTTATTCAGCTCCATACTACTCGAACCCTAGAATTTCTGAGGTTGAGCTCTGGTGAGGGTCTATGGCCACTGTCACATTACGACGATGATGTTATTGTGAGTGTGTTGGATACGAAAATATGGCCCAAAAGCAAAAGCTTCAGCGATCAAGGGGTTACGCCGATGCCCTCCAGATGGAAGAGAGGATGTGAAGTGGGTGTCGAGTTAAACACTTACCACTGCAACAATAAACTCATCGGAGCCCGCTACTTTCACAAAGAATAGGAAGCTTGTTGAAGATGTTGATCTTGAACGTAGTTCGAAGAACATGCACAAGCCCATCAACACCAAGCACTGCAAGAATGTGGGACTGAATAAGTTATAAGAACTACCAGCGTTGGAGTCAGGGTCATTGCCTGGGTAAGGAGACTTGGGGCATCACAAACCGATACATCGACCTCTCAAAATTGGGAGGTCAGACATGTGTTACAAGGCATCGAATTTTCCGAGTTTCTCTTAAAACACAGGCGATTCAACCTTCGGGAGGAAGTTTCTTGTTTGCCAAAGGTAGCAGAATTTTAAATCATCTGGAATGGTTGTGTCAATGAAAAATCTTGATCTTGCATTTCAAGGAGTTGGTCAAAAAGTTGGTATAGATATCTGGCGCATTGAAAAATTTCAGCCAGTTCCGATACCAAAGTTTGACTATGGTAAATTTTATTCTGGAGATTCTTATGTAGTTTTGCGGACAAGTTCAGGCAGGAGAAGAAGTTATTAATATGACATACATTTCTGGCTTGGCAAAGACACTAGCCAGGATGAAGTTGGAACAACAGCTATCAAGACTGTTGAGCTTGATGCAGCCCTAGGAGGTCGTGCGGTGCAATACAGAGAATTGCAAGGCCAGGAAACTGATAATTTTTTGTCATATTTCAAACCTTGCATCATTCCCTTGGAAGGAGCCATGGCTTCTGGATTCAAATAGCTGGAGGCGATAAAGTTTGAGACACATCCTTTTAAATCGAATTTTGATTTATGGCCACTAGGTAGCGAAATTCCTGGCTCTGAAGATCGGAGAAGCAAAGCACAATCTTTATTTGTAATCGCATTCCTATTTTGTTCAAGAGCTTTCTATTAATTCATATACCTGAACGAGTTTTTGCCAGCGCACACCAATGTTTGTAACAGCAGAACATCTGGCAGTCGTGGAGTCCAGAAGGCGAACCGGTTCATATTTCCCGGAACACTAAGAATTTTATGTTAGATTTTTTTCTTTTAAATGAATAATGTATGTAACACCTAGAAGGAGGAGTGCAACACGGGGGGAAAACCTCTGTCAAGAGGGGTTCAATATAATTGCGGAGTTATTTTGTAAACCAGGAATGAGGAATAAAAATG
>SNQJ01S0060389.1:42276-52842 GCA_010110895.2 Picea sitchensis
AGAATTTTTTTTAAGGAAGCCCGGTAGGAAATGAAAGGATCCCCAACATGTTCATATCATGGGAAAACTATCAAACCTATTGATGGGGGGAGCTCTCACAGCTAAATACTCTAACCCGAGAAATATACTTGTTAATGTACAAATCAACAATACACTTATTGGTAACACAATAATTGATCTTGGGGCCGAAATCAATGTTATGACATGTGATACCATACAAGCCCTAGGTATTACAGGACCGAGGGAAACCCCTACTACCCTTCAACTTGTTGATAGATCAATCATTAAACCACAGGGAATCCTAGAAGATGTAGTGATATATGTGGATTCATGGGAATATCTCGCTGACTTCATGGTCCTACAACCCAAAACCTCTCTAGGTGAGTGTCCTCTAATCCTGGGATGACTGTGGTTGGCCACAACCAATGCTTACATTGGTTATCGATTAGACAACATGGTTGGGGATATATCTGAAGTATGTGTGGCAACAACCATGAAACTGGATCTAGCATCAGGGGGACGACTATACATGGGTTAAATTGTGATGGCGGTGTGACAAAGTGGAAAAACTCAGAGATCGGAGGTACATGGACTATGAGATACTCGAGGTTTATGGATGATGTCAACAAAAGTATAAGGTAATGAATGCCCCAACCAAGGGTGACATGGGTTGATTTTTCGGGAAAACGAAGGTCACCAAGTGCAACAAAAAGCTATATAAATGCTGGAAACAAAGGCCTTTTACAATTACCAAATAAATAATGAATAATTTGGGATGAGTGTACAGATACAGAAACGGGTGCCCTAGTGCAAGATGGCTTGTCCTATGAGGGTGCAAGTTGCGTGGAGGACTAGTGGAGGGTGGGGGGCCCCATGGGTGGGTTTCTGTATGAGGTAAATGAATGGAGGGAAATATGCATATGGGAAAAATGATTGTGGATGAAACAAAGGGTTAATGATACTGCAGAGTTGCAGTCAAAGTAGAACTACGATGAGATATCTTGGGATTCCTTTGGGAAAGCTAGAAAAATGAGGAGGAGTATGTGGTTGATTCTCGGAAATGCGTAAGACTATTGAGACTCCCATCCCTATGAGGTGAAAGAAAAATGAGTGTCAAAGTGCCAAGGGGGACTATGAATGGGACAACTCATGTGGGGGAGAGTGCTACCAGGTGACAATACCAAATTGCAGTGGAGGTGAAAGTACTGTAGATCCGGATGGGAGGATCCTATAGGAAAATGTTGGAGTGTGGGACTGGAAAATAAAATTTCTATTCAGAGGGAATGATAATTACATGCCAATGTCGATCATATACCTGAAGGGGTTGCACTGGTGTGTGATGACCAAGTAACTGCACACATGAAAACCGAATACCCTACATGAACAATATCTGAAGATAAAGAACATATACCAGCTATTTGATAATTTTGAACGTGAGCATGCGTACCTGATTGTGATGTGAGAAAAATGATCCCCTGGGGCCGGGTATGGATGGTGGACCAAGGAATGTGATTGTGTAGGCTGCGGGACAATGATCCCATGGATGAAGACGGATTGAAAAATTGATGCTTTGAGCTTCTGTAATTGAGTATGGAAGTTTGGAAAAAGGGACTATATATAGTTGTGGGGCCCACAATGCCACCTCATTTGTACCTACTTCCATAGTGAGTTGATAAGAGGATTTTAGAGGATATTTGGAGATTACGGGAGTTCGAGCCACCTGATCCAGGATTTGTGAGAGCCAAGTTAGTGGTATCATCCTCCTGCATAGTAGAGAGGTTCTTGTTGCTAGTTAGGGTAGTACGGATGGTCGTACAAGGGGTTTCTGTAAGGGTGGGCCCCCAAGTACACGGGCAATCGAAGGATACCCGCGCTAAGGTGCACGACTGTGTTGAAGACAACCACGCATGGGGGCGCATGGGTGAGTAAAAAAAGTGTGCATTTTATGTACGCCTGTTCAAAGTATAGTTACGCATTGTGCACAACTGTTTCTCCAACAACTGCGCACCAGTGCACATCTTTGGAGCGAACAAGTGTGCATGAATGCACACCTGTGGGTGTGACAGATGCACATATATTTATTTGACAGATGTGGATTGATGCACAACTATGCAAAGAACAGGCGCACATATGTGCGCGCCTGTGGGGGGTGACATCCGTGCACATGAGGCAAAGCTGGAGGGTTTTGAAAAAAAATATATTTTTTGAAGTTTTTTTTTATGGATAGTGATGGATGATCAAGGGTTGTTTGTGTGAATGTAGGTGATCAGTTCAAGATGCCAATCCACTAGAGGGAGAGGGAATGGGAACACCTCAGGGAGGCGGTGAGAAATGAGTCAGGTGTTCAAGGACCTTTGGCAGCCTATGGGCTTCTAAAGTTCTTCGACTGCCCACTGATATGGGCACAGGAGTACCTGCTGCAGTATTTGATTTCTATGTGGAGCACTGAGCTATAGTGCTTCATTGTGCAGGGGGATCAACTGATATTCTCTTCGATGGAGGATGTCTATTTCTTGACTGGGCTCCCTTTTTGGGGGAGGGCCCTACCTACTGATCCCTAGTTGCCAGGGGATGTACACTTGGTAGACTTGGCGTGGAGGTATTGTTCGGGGCCGAACTTTATGTTAGGTTCAGTCGTTCGGATTGAGGCGATGGATGCACTCTTGCATCGTTGCATCGCAATGATGATTGTGAGGATATACAGATCCTTAGTGACTTAGAGGATCAATGTGGCCAGCTGAGGATTATGCAGAGAGCATTGGGTGGAGATATTTTTTCCTGGGGCTTGATGTTGCACGCCAAGATGATGGGGCAACTTAACCGGTTTTGGGCTACCAACTTTGGTGAGTTTTCCTTTAGGTCGATCTTGGTGGCGTGGTTTTTGGAGACGGTGCCCATGTTGCACCCTAGAGTGTTGTTGCTAGTGGTTGATGCACAGGAGCCATGACTAATGTGGTGGGCATCAATTTTGGTACGGCATGGAGGTGGGCAGGGTGGTCATTATTTTACAACCGATATGGTGCGTGTGTGGCGCCATATGCCACAGATCATATTGCAGTTCCCATATGGTGGGATGGACTTTCGACATGACCTAGATATGGTTTTACCTCCTGGAGAGGGTTGGGACCATAGAGATATGTTGGTGTACTTTATGTTTTGTGATTTTGATAGTATAGCATATGTCTTATGTATGGATGGATGTTTATGCTATCGTTTTTTTGTTGTGTGTCCAGATGTGGGGTTGCGAGGCTGAGAGGTGGATTTGGTTAGAGAGCCATCTTTTCAAGGGCCAGTGAGACTACCATGGGTGGGTGAGCGACATTGGAGAGATGAGGCTGGTGCGAGGCTAGCAGATGAGGCGAGAGCCGACAAGAGGCGAATATTTGATGATCTAGGTGTAGGGCCATCGCATGTACCTCGGGGAGAGGCCAATGGGGGTATATAGGATTTCTGATGATAGTTAGAGGTTGTACTATAGGGTGTTCCCAAGGGAATGTGGTCACATATCCAGTATGAGAGATTCCTGGAGTAGTGTGTGGGTTTTCCTGCAGAGTTGGGGACCTTGATCCACATAACATCTGTGGCGGTGGAAGCGATGACTGGGAGACTGCCCCCCAGACTGGGAGGACCCCCAGCTGGCGAGGCACCTCCTACAAATAGAGGACCAGGTGGTGGTTCTCTAGGGGTGCCATGAGTGCTATTTTGTATATTTTTTGTATTTATATAGGCCTGCAAGCCCATTTTGTATAGGGTAGTGTGACACCTATTGTGTACCTATAGGGATGAGGGGGCTCACCTGCCTACGGACGATGTACATGTTGTACTTTTTTGTAAAAACTGATCACACATTGATATATATATATATATATATATTTGGGATCTCCGTGGTGTTCACATGTGATGATGTTTTATGTTGTTTTTTATGATGTCTAATTTATAAGATGTGACAGAATTTTGATGAGTTATGTATGTGCGATGGTGTCCTGATGTGATAAATTCCAATCTAACACTAGGTTAGCCATGTTATCTGTTGTTTGATTAAATTTTCATGAAATATGTGTAAATCTAATTGAATCAAAATGTCGAGATAAGAGTCCAACTTGCAGGTATTTGAGAAAGAGGCAAGGATCACATACACGGTATACATTGTTGAGCTGCAGGACGACAAGATGGGAATCTAATAAGACGCTAAGGAAATGAATGTGGAGGTGACTGGCCTTGGCGAGGAGGCCAATGAATGCTATGAATTCTTCTTGGTTGTTGGTTGCTAAGCCCAAACATATGCCATTGGAGTGGAGAAGTTCATGTGAGGGGGTATAGAGGGCCCAAGTAGCCGAAGTAAGATTCTGTGTCCAACAACTAGCTCCGTCAGCGTAACCGATGTGGTAGGCTGATGGAGGAGTAAATAACACAAATGGTAGATCAAACATAAGGCATGGAGGGAAAAAAAAACTAAAAACTATACAAATGTGTACAAAAAAGAAAAATCCTAGTGTAGAATGACTATGCTCAGGCGTAAAATTTATTTAAGTACAACCTGTTGACAGGTTCTTTGAGAGTATAGCCTTCTGGAGAGGCTAGGATGTATGCACCTTTAGTGAGGCAGTGTTGGATGATGTAGGGTCCATGCCATAATGACTCAAATTTTCCATGACCGAAAGTATCATGAGAGATATCATAGGCTAGGACGAGATCCCCTTCGTTAAATGAGAGAAGGTTGACATGGAGGTCAAAGGTGGCCTTTGACTGTTTTTTAGCTGCCTCATTGTTCTATAATGAAGATCAACAGTCTTCATCCAGTGACTCTAAGTTCAGTAAGCACTTCTCCATTGGAGAAGTTCTAGGTAATAGCTTGATGGCGGTGCACAACGTGGGAATTTTGCACTCGATGGGGAGGGTGGCTTCAATCCCATGGATGAGATGAAACAGTGTAAAACCAATGGCGGTTTTGACTGCCATGCGATAAGATCATAATGCTAAAAACAACATATGATGCCAGTTGGTATTATGTTCGTTGAAAGTGCGTTGCAACATGGTTTTGAGGACTTTTTTGACAGCCTTGACCTGTCCGTTGGACTGGGGTAATATGGGGAGGAAAAATCATGGGAGAATCCTAACCTTGAGGGGAGTTAGACGAACATCTCATTCTCAAAGTGTTTACCGTGATTGGAGACTAACTGCAGTGGGACTCCAAAGTAGGTAATAACGTGGTTGAAGAAAAAACACGTTGTTGTGTCAATGGTGTTGTTGAAGGTAGGCATGGATTCAACCCATTTGGTAAAGTAATCGACTGCCACGACGTTGTACTTATGTCCATTTCTAGATGGAGGGTTGCAAGTCATGAAGTTGATGCCCCATTTGCAAAAGGGCCCGACAGTGATGACTGGATGTAGAAGAGTGGGTGGCGCTCATGCTTTGTTTGCATAAAGTTGGCATTTGTCAAATCGCTTCACAGTGTGGATGCAGTCATGAAACACTGTGGGCCAGAAGTATCATGCTCGAATTATTTTTTGGGTGGTGGACATCCATGAGAGGAGGCCACCGCAGGCTCCATTGTGGAAACCATTCAAGACTCTATCGGCTTCATTGATGGTCAAACATCGACAAAGTATGGTGTCGACCCCACGTTAATATAAGATGTCACCGATAAGGAGATATCAAGGGGCCTGATGGCGAATGCACTAATGATTGTCTCGGGAGAGATGAGACCCAAACTTCTGTGTCTGAAGGTAGAAGAGAAGGTCGCCATTCCAAGGGCCATCTGAGGGGATGTAGAAGAGGTGTTCGTTAGGAAAATCTGTATTGATGGGTGAACTTGTAGCATATGAGGGAAACGCCATGATGAGTTCGGTGAGAACGAGTGATTTCTTTCTTTTGGGAGTTGAAAACTCTAGGTCGTATTCTTGAAGGATGACGATCCATCGGGAAAATTTTCCATTAATTTTTTATGGACTAAGCAAGTACTACGTGGGGTTGGAATCTACCACGACTTTGGTAGTACGAAGCAAGATACAATGACACAATTTCTGAATTGTGAGGACAACTGCGAGGGCGAGTTTCTCCTCATGATTGTACTGTAGGGGTGGTCCTGAATGGTTTTTACTAATATAGTAAATATCATGCTCGTGACCATCATCCCCTAGTTGGAAGAGAACACCTGCTACTGATACGGCTGAGGCCGACAAATAGAGGATGTAGTCGCGATCATAGTCGAGTGTACTAATCAAAGGGGCATTGGAGAGCGTCACTTTTTAATCATAAAAAGTGGTTTGGGCATGTTCATCCCATCGAAATGGGATATGACGATGCAATAAGCGAAGGAAACCATGTGTGCGAGTGGCGTAATCTAGGACAAAGCGGCGTAGAAAGTTGGCTTTGCCTTGTAGGCTCTGCAGTTGGCGCAAATTTCGAGGGGGTGGAATTTTTGTGATAGCTTGGACCTTGGGGGGTTCCACAGTGATGTCATGTTGGGAGACTATGAATGCAAGGAGGCATCCAATGTTGATGCAAAATACACACTTGATGGGGTTCAAGCGGATATTATATGGGTGACACTGTTGAAAGACAACTCGTAAGTCATCTAGATGTTGAGTTTGTTTCTTAGATCAAGCAATGAGGTCATCCAAGTAAGTGAGGATGATGCGAACGATATCGTGGAAAACATAATTCGTGGCCCATTGTAACGTCGCACCTACGTTCTTGAGTCCAAAAGGCATGACACAATACGCAAAAGTACCCTATGGGATGGTAAATGTAGTTTTATACTTATCCGCTGGATGGATTTGGATTTGGTTGTAGCCAGAGAAACCATCCATGAAGGATAGAGCCTCGTGGCCTACACAGTCATTGATGATTTAGTCAATGAAAGGTGTTGGGAAGTTGTCTTTGGGACAAGCATGGTTGAGATCACGAAAGTTGGTGCAGACGTGAATAATGCCTTGTTTTTTGTTAACGGGGACGAGGTTGGAGACCCATGACATGTATGCAATGGGGTATATGAACTTGACGACGTGTGGTTTGTCAATTTTTGATTTGATATACGCTGCTTTGGATGGGTGAAGTGGGTGTTTCTTTTGATGTACAGGGGTGATATTTGGCCATGTGTCGATGCAATGTTCAACAATTGAAGGATCGAGGCTGGGCATCTCTATGTATGACCAGGCAAAAATATCCCGATATTCTTGAAAAAGAGCTTTGTAAGATGTGAGTTCTTTAGAGGAGCATGAAACACCTATGGTGATTTCTTCTATGATTCTTGGTTTGATGGAAATGCCAATTTTGACAGTGGGGGAAATGTTGGCCATGTTTCCTTCTTCAAAAGCATTGGGGGAAGGGATAAGGTTGTTGAACCAGTCTATATGCCTTGATCGGATGAAATCCTTTATTTTGATTTAACATATGGAGCTTTGGATAAGAGGGTCAAAGGCTTCATGTGAGAGAAAAAGAACTCTATGATGGATCCCATTCCATGGGAAATTAGGGGTAGTTAGTTCCTCGAGGATATCTTCGTTGCAGTGGAAAATGTGAGAATATAGGGGATCCATGGAAGGAACATTGGTGACTGTCATTGCGTGATTATCTTCAGGTGGTGAATATGTAGAGGGGGTATTGCAACTATGGTGCGATGGCATGCTTGATATAAACCAAATGTCTAGACACTGTGGGTTGTAGACTGTGGTCGGGGGTAAGATTTCTTGAGGGAAATGAACCGAAGAATTGGGGGGATTTGGGGGAAAAGCCTCAGACAGTCTATCCATGAACCATGGAGGGGTGGGAAGTAACTCAAGTTCAGGGGAGGTGATGTGGATAGTATCTGGAGATGGAATAGGGGGAATCACTTACATGACGGGAAGTGAGGTGGTTAGAGGATTTCGAATAAGGGCCATTTGATGACGCTTGTATTCAATGATCGTAGGACATTGGTACGTGAAATGATCAAGTGATTCACAAAGAGAGAAAGGGAACCACATCCGTTCGTTGACTGAGGTCATGAAATAATGGATGTCAGTGACGTGGGTGGAGAAGGGTCTTGGTGAAAGTTTTGGCGCACTGCCATTAGTGTCTACCGGAACTAAGGTAGCATGGGGAAATGGTGAGTGTAGTGGCCATAATCTGAATAGATGGCACATGGGAATTTGGTTCATAGCCCTTTGTTTCCTGTAGTAGGGGACGCGGTGGTAGTACTAGGTGTGTTTGGTGAAGCGATGAGCGATGTGGTTGCTCGAGGGAGTTGGATTAGATTGCATAACTCATGGAGGGAAGGACATCGATTTGTGGGGTGCCATTCTCTCTCGCATAGTGTGCAAGGAGGTTGAAATTGGGGAGGAAGTGGAGCGGTGGGATATTTATTTTTCCATATGCCCCCAACCATTGCGGTGGTGATGACAAGTGGGGGTGAGGGTAGTGTGGTTGGATTTAGTACTGGAATATGCTTCAGGATTCCCTCTGTTTGGGGAGGGAGGGATGGTTGAGGAACCATCACAGGTGGGTGGATATACCATACCAGAATGGCCAACACCATGCTGGGAAGGGTAAGCATTGCGACTACCTGGAAATATTGTACTCTTGGTGGGGGGTAGAAGAAGGGAATTTGGGTAAGGGCCTGGGGGATTGTCTTCCAAACTTGGATTTGACCCTGGGGGAGGGTGAAATCGGGGATAAGTGGTCTTGTAGGGTTGTCAGGGGGTTCCTGAGGTAGGATTTCTTCCACTAATGGGACATCAGGGAGTGGAGAAGCCTCTGTGGGAGGAATGGTATCTCCATTGTCAGTTATGTTGGAATATATGACACAAACTTGTCCCAAGGGGTGTAGGAGCGGTGGTGCTCCGTGGTATGCCCCCAACAAAGATGGGTCCTTGAAAATTATGGGGCCGATATCCATGAGTGGATATGTGTTAGAACTAGTGCAGATAAGAGGTAAGATGTTATTGATGTTGGAGGAGTGGTTAGGCTCGTAATGTGAAACTTGGTCGATGGTGATGATCTTCCCGTTGTGGGGGAACATCATCGTTCGAAAAACAGAAAAGGACACAACCTTCATAGCATACATGTATATATGTCCAAACAAGATGTTGTAATCGAGCAGGGCGTCGATAACTTCAATGTCAATAAGGATGGTTTTTCCCTCGAGTTCAATGGGGACATTTTGAAAGATCCCTTCAGGAGAGGATGGTCATCCATCATAAGCTCTCAAAGTGATGGCGGATGGTATTAGATGGAGGGATCCAAGTTTCTACCATACTATTTTGGATATGATGCACATGGATGCACCTTCATCAATGATACATCGATGAACTGTGATGTTCTGAATTTTGACTGGTATCTGGAAAGCTACCAAAGTGGGGAGAGGGGCTTCCCCACAATCTAGATCAAATGTGATGAGTCTAGTATCAACAGGGTCGACTTCCCCCAAGGCGGAAATCAATGATTTCTGTTGAGTGGGATAGGTTTGGAGGACCTCCAAGACCGACATGGCTATAGGCGATTGCACCAAGTCATCGACTAGATTGTAATTGTGTGTCTCCCTAGCCTGAGAGTTGTTGACATTCCTTTGTAATGGGATGCAAGGAATACGAATTGGTGGTTCAATGTTAGGGTGTGGAATCATCAAAGGTTGTTGGGCTGGAGCGGGATCTTCTTCCGAAGTGGCGAGAGTGGATTCACGGGGTGCATTTTATTGACAATTGTGTTTTTGTAGAATAATTTATTCTTCGCTAGTGAGAAGGATATTGCGATCTGTCGGATTCCCAGGGTTTTGATACTGTCCCATCTGTGGTGGGGCAGGATGCATCTCCTACTGGGTATTCATCACACCTTGGTGTGGAATAGGGTTTTACAACAGAGCCGAGGGTGGTTGTTGCAAATATTGTTGTGGGTCATGCTGAGGGGCAGGTGGTGCTAGAGGACATGGCGCATTCATGGAATCGTTCATCCATTTGAAGTCGGTGATTTGGGGGAAATGGTGAGTATAATGACCATGCTCTCCGCAAAGGGTACAAGGGAATTTTATCTGAAGATTTTTGTTGTTGTTCCTTCCTTGTTGTTTGTTTTTATTTCCCCCTTGGGGGTTCTAGTTACCCTAGTTCTGGTTTCCTCAAACATGTTGGTTTTATTGGGGGTTATTGCCCCCTGCTCCTGGGTTATTATTATTTCATTTTTTTCCTTTATTTTTGGAATTATTCGATTGATGGGCTAGATTTGTTGTATTCAGTTGTTCAAAATTTTGAAATTGTTGAATGGGAGAGGGATGAACAAAGTTAACCCCAACATGTGGTTGTCTTTGTGGAGGATAAATGGGTTATGGAGGACCAAGAAATGGGAAATACAGATTATTTTGTGGTAATTACTTGTAGGGTTCATAGGAAGGCGTAGCGCTTTCACTAGTGCTCAGGGTGTAAGCTGAGGTAGAGGGGGTACCAGAACTTGGTTGAATAGTTGGGCGCATCATGGGTGTCGACGAGGGTCCACTCATGGGTGGAGGGAGAACAACAGGGTATGGCTACTGATAAGGGGGGGGGAGGGTAATAAGGGGGTCCTCCATACATCAATGGGTATTGGGGTGTATCA